>JAHWFP010215911.1:0-41845 GCA_023313725.1 Lithobius niger
CTAGTGTAGGGCATGATCCACGTTACTAACGCATCAGTCACTGGCGCCACACAACCGACGACGGCGGCGACTCGTGATTGTCTTTAAGATGCATGCTCAGCGTTGAAAATAACAGGACCAGCGTGCACCTTGCAAAATCACATTTCCAGAAGCAAACGGAAGTGTACTTGCAGTATCTTGGAGCGACACCGCAGTGAACCGGAGTGTCCAGAAGTGACGTTCTAGAGGGATGTCAAGGTTTACTGTTGACAGAATAAAAGCACTAAAAGTAGTTAACGTTTTAAAAAGCCAGAAAGTGCACATGTATTTACTGTACACATGTGCACTTGCTGGCTTTTTAAAACGTTAAGGTTTACCTGTATCGACCAGAAGTAAGAAAACAGTTTATTGGAGTGACTTCAATGTTTACTCAAGTGCCCAGAAGTGACGTTCTCGAGTGACTATGAGGTTTGTAGTATCGGCCAGAATTCACATCAGAGTTAAATGGAGTGGTGTTGAGGTTAAGGGGAACAATCTTTCTAGACGGTCCACTTGAAATTTCAGCTACGGTTAATTCGAGTCGCACTTAGGATTATTTTAATTTTTGGTCGACGCTTACTGCAGCGACACAGCAGTTTGTTGGAGTGTTGTCAAGATTTATTTCGAGTGCCCAAATGTGACGCTCTGGAGTGACGACGCGGTTTATCCTATCATTCGGAAATGACATCCAAGTTCATTGGAGTGACATCATGGTTTATTGGAGCCGTCTCTCTTGAACGGACAATTGAATTTTCGATCGAGTTTCACCATAGCGAGGCACCACTTGAATTTGCAGGCGAGGTTTGCTTACATCCCTTTCAGGGTCACTGGAATTTTCTGTCGAGGTTTACTGCATCAATGTCAATGTTTACTGGAGCAACGTTCTGGAACGATGTCGTGGTTGTAAAATCATTTTCGCTCATCATATGACAAATACTTTTCCAAGCTACTAAATGAGGTAACATACATAGCGGTTTTTTTTAATGTGTTTGCCTGTAGGCCTCATCCACATGAATAAATCTCGTCAAAATCTGATGTTGAGCCAAATTACAACATAGTAAGTTATGTTTTTTTTTGTTTCGCAAGCTCATGTTTTTTTTCGTCCGTCTCATACATTTTTTCCTATTACCAGCCTCTTTCTATAACCTAACTTTCTTCAGTTCAGTTGCAATGATACCTGCCTTGTTTTTCCAACTGTCTCTTTCTTGATATTCTTCCAATCTTTGCTGGTGATCTTTCAACAGGTTAAGTGCTCTGCAGCTTTCTCGTTTTCATAACCCTTCTTTGACCGTCCACTGTTCTCGATTTTAGTGCTTCGAGAGCAATGATAGCTTTTTCTGCAGCCTCCTCATCTCTGATCACGTCTACCGCCGACCCGAAATCGTCTTCATCGTATTCCTCACGACTGGTCATTTAAGTAGAAAATTAGTGCATCTCGAACAGTGACTGTGATACCAACCTTCAGTAAAAGTGGTGTAGCACGGTTGTCAACTGTGATAGGCCTTTTAAAATACTCCTGATGGAAAGAAAACCTTCCCCGTTCGAACCAACCTAATTAGAGTCATCTTCGTAAATTACAAACGTTACTATATTAATCCTGTCCCTGTGGTATACTCCCGTAGAAATTTTAGTTCTCATTTGTCTAACCAATTGTTGGGACTTTAGTACTTATAAAAGAACCAAAAAAACTTGGGTAGACTTTCCCACAGTCCGCACGAGATTCAACAGACGCCATTTTACAAAATGGCTGCCGTCAATCTTCTTTTTTTGCGTATTTCAACATTAAAACGCTTACAGTCTCCCTTGATTGTCTAAATATATGTTTTTTTAGGTCAAGGAATCTGATGTATTTAACCCATCAATAGCCTGCAAAAGATTCTACAGACACCATTTTCAAAATGTCTGCCGTAAACCTTCTTTTTTGCCTATTTCAACAATTAGAGCACTTGCAGTCATCCTTGATGTGTCTAAATGTATGTTTTAAAGGTCAAGGAGTCTGAAAGTATGGTTCCCGTGATTCTAAGACTGATGTATTTACCTCATCAATAGTCAACACGAGATTCTACAAACGCCATTTTACAAAATGGCTGCCGTCATTTTCTTTTTTGCGTATTTCAGCTTCTATAGGGGTTACAGTCTCCCTTGATGTGTCTAAATATATGTTTTTTAGGTCAAGAAATCTGAAAGAAAGGTTTCCATGATTCGAGGACTAATGTAATTACCCCATCAATGGTAGCAAGAATTATTAGTAAAATTTTTGTGTTCTTGTTACAACAAACAAAACAATGTTTACATTGTGAAATAAAAAACTCAAGAGTAGCTTAACATCGAAACTGTTTTGGGGTGTTTTACATTTCCATAATTAACTGTATATTATCCAATCTTTCTATCTCTTTCATTTTCAAGTTTAAATTTTCCAGCTATTTTTGAAAAATAATAATTTTTGTGCTGGTCTGACATTCCCTCTATGGTTCCAGAACTTTTGAGAATGACTTTCGTAGTAACAAGTGTTCAATTATATTAACACAGGGCGAGTGTGTCACTTCCAAGGGTATGAGAACCTAATTTTCATACGATTTTGTGCTTGTTAGTACCAAAGTAATTTTATGTAAAGAGATACTCTACATGCTTTCTGCCATATCCACTAAAAAGTTAAGTGTATTTAGTCTTAGTGCACTTATTTTCACACATCATGGATACATTTAATATTTTTGTTTGAAGTAAAACAGGAGAGAAATGAATTAAAAACAAGCAGTAGGAAAGCAACTTGCATCTGTCAATCAGGAAGGAACTGATATCAGTTTTGAGACACAAAAGTACATTATCTGCTAGATAGTGGGCACCGACAAAGTAGCTGGTACGAACATTGCAGAAAAAGAATTTGTGAAGCTGCTGAGATTAGACAAGATATAGATATATGGAGAAAAGACTTTAACAAGTTATAATGCAAGATGAGTTTATGTGCTCCAATGTTACAGACAGTTGTTGTAAATCATATGGCTTGGAACAAAACATTTGGCACTTTCAAATGCAATATATTTCGAAGAAATGTTTTTCTGTTGTTCTTTTCAACTGTGTTTACTGTACTCATATTTCTTTAAATATCCCTCCAAACAAGATCTGTGGTAGAACAAGTCTGCACCAAATACTTCAGTGTCTGTCTCCAGGTTAGCTCTTTAAGTGCAAGCATCGCCTTGAAAATAAAAAAAACAGCTTTTGATAACTTGTTTGCTATTCCTGATTCACTTATACGAAACTTCTCCCGCACACCACCACGTGCTGCCTGAACACAAACAGAAAATATTAGAAGTGTGGATGATATGACTGAAGAAGGAAGAGCTCGTGGGGTAACTGCTGACCTAGTTTTACGTGATGTTTCAACTATAGAAGTTTGTTTACGTTCTAAATCTTCATCTTTTTCAACTAGTTCGTCCTGTATTTTAGCAATCTTGTCAAGTGTTTTGTTCAAAGTATATGATTTATAGCAACTGTTCGTAACATAATTTACAAACTTATCTTGTGAATGTAACCTGTTTGTCTCTTCTCCACTATATCGAGTCTAATCTCAGCAGCTTCTCGAATACCTTTTTGCCATTATCCGTACCAACTACTTTGTCGGTGCCCACTATCTGACAAATAATGTACTTTTGTAGATCATCACTGATATCAGTTCCTTTCTAATGAACTGTTTTAAGTGGCTTTCCTGGTGTTTGTCTTTCATCCGTTTCTCTCCTGTTTTAATTCTCGTGCAAGACAAAAATATTAAATATTTCTGTGATGTATGGAAATAAGTTCACTAAGACTAAATACACTTGATTTTTTAGCGGATATGGAATAAAGCATGTAGAGTATACTCGTTACATAAATTTACTCTGGTACTAATAAGCATAAAATTGTGCGAAAATTAGGTTCTCATACCCTTAGAAGTGACACATTCGCCCTGTGGTAACATAATTAAACACTTGTTAGTACGAAAGTCATTCTCAAAAGTTCTGGGTCCATAGAGTGAATGTCAGACAACCACGAAACTTATTGTTTTTTTTTCAAAAATAGCTGAAAAATTTTAACTTGAAAAACGAAAGAAATCAAAAGAATGAATATATGCAGTCAATTATGGACATACAGAACACCCAAAAAGAGTTTTTTATTTCACAATATATAAACATTGTTTTGTTGTGACATGAAAAAAAATTTTACTACTATTGATGGGGCAAATATAGTCCTAGGATCGTGGGAACCTTACTTTCTGATTCCTTGACCTGAAAAACATATTTATATACACATGAAGGGAGACTGCAGGTGCTCTAAATGTAGAAATAGGCAAAAAAGAAGATTGACGGCAGCCATTTTGTAAAATGGTGTCTGTAGAATCTAGTGCGGACTGTGGTAAAGTCTGCCCAAGTTTTTTTGTTCTTTTATAAGTACTAAAGCCCCTACAATTCGTTACACAAATCAGAACTAAAATGCCTACAAGAGTATAACACAGGGACTGGATTATATCAATTGAAAGTAAAAAAAATGACCCCAAAAATCGAACCGTGACCTTGATGATACCAGCTCTCATAAATAAGGCGTCACTCAGTCCCTAACAGTGGTAGAACTTTTCAATTACCTCAGATGCGAAGAAGACATTCCCACCTTCCGAATGAACCTAATTGGAGTTGAAAGTTGTAAGTTCGAAAATTGAGACAAATAAACACATTAAATAAGCCAAAAGGGCTGAAAATGGCCCAATATAGCCATTTTTCTCTCGAAAACTGTATGAGATGTGAAACAAGGTATGGGACTTATACATTACATTATTGCAGACAACCTTTATCTTTACCTTAATTTTACCTTTTACCTTTAATTTATATGATCCCAAGACCACAAATAACTCCAAAACAGAACTACAGATAACAATTCTAGGTCAACACTAACTTCTGCCGGACTATTTAGCACTCGCACATGGTCTTCCCCACCAACTCTTCATCTTTCATTTGGGGTAGAATGCTCGCCACGAGTTGAAATCTACCTAGTCGAAAACAGACATGTAAATCACGTGTTTGTAAGGGTATACGCCGTTTGGGGTCAGGAGATTAAAGCTGTTCTCCATGGTCGTTTCGTCGTGAAACCTAGCGTATTTTAGTTCAAATTCGAATGTGGCCACGATATTCAGAAATTTGGATATTTTGGGGTTACCGAATCCAGCGAAGTTTTCAGAAAGTTGATGTTGACCGTGTAGTGAAAACTTATTCAGCTGGCCTCGGTTTTGATCACCATGCTTTGTAATATTTTGTCATTACGACCGATGATGTCTTACTTTATCAGGAATGTGTCCACCGCCCAGATAGCAGGAATATAATTTACACTTTATTTTCCAAGTAATTCTTTTATATGGTAATTTTCTGTATGACTTTTTCAAAGTATTTTTTAAAACTGTTAGTTCTTCTATACTTCTGTGACGACATTTAATTAATAATTGCTTACTGAAAAGTAATGGAATAAAATGTTATGTGTATAATGTTGGACATTAAGATTTTCCCGTGCCAGTATTATGAGCCGACGTTCACGACCAAGAGTTATAAACGGAAGCACGAAAGGTGTCATAAAGGAAAATGTAATGAAACCTGCAAATCGTGCAGTGATACTTATTTGGACGGCCTCGCTAAACAGCACAAGTGTGGCGGGGCTGTAAAACAACATGGAAAGGAAATTGGAGAGTCTTCGAGAAAGAGACTGAAATTGTCTTTTCCTAAATTCAAACCATTGTTGAGGAAAGGAATAGTTACTCGAATGCCGGCAAATTTCAACCTCGTAGTAAACAACGTCAGATCTCTAGTGGTCCCTATAATAGAGGATTCCAGAATCGACTGGGCTTTGTCCTACATGATTAACGATTTGAAAGACATGATGGAAGTGACCGACGATACCGAACTCGAAGTGAAACCGTTCAGTTTGGCTTTAGGAGGTTTCGATCTCGTGCGTGATGCTTTATTATTGCTTCTTGACTTTCAAGCGGCATTTTACGTCAGATGAAATGCACTACGAACCCTTGATTTTGTTGAAACTGTAAGAGGATAAATATTGGAATTTTTTAGAGCAATGTCAACATCTTATGGCAAACATAAATGCTCAAATCGGATTATGCATTCTCTAAGAAAAAGCAACGGATAATATGGAAACTATTAAAGCTTATTTCAATTCCAACCTGATCAGAGTGGGAAGCAAGGAGGTTCTCTCCAAAATGTGAAACAAGATTCTACATAGTATTGGATAGTTTGCCATAGAAGGAAGTGGATGGGTTGTCAAGCAATGCGTGTGTACCGAACTATGTGTTGGAATCTATAGGCCATTTGCCAGAAAAAGTTATGTGCCACTTCCCGACAATCTGAAAATCGGCCCCGATATACTGGTCAACGTGCGTAGTGAGGATGATAGATGTTTTGTGTGGTACGTGTTGGCTAGTGCACACCCTGTCCCATCTTCGCAACACGACTGAGATACAAAACATTACATCTCTCACGTGCACGAGTTAGTTGTTGGCATGTTTGATTAATACCCCGTTCTATTATCCAAAATAGCGGCGTTCGAAAAAGTCTACAACATTTCGGTGTCTGTTTTTGGTTTCGAGGAAGATGGACCTTTCATTTATTGTGTAAGTTCCTTAGTTGAAAGTAAATATCACATCGACTTGCTTCTTCTCACCGCCCACTACGTGACGATAAAAGACTTCAACAAATTCATCGTGTGTTTCAACCCACAAAAGTGATTGAAGTATTTTTGCAGGCATTGCCTACATGGTTTTCAAACTCGATTCAGGTATGGAAACAACCACCTTCCTTCTTGCAAGGGAGTTCTATTTCAAAAGACCTCGTTGCCCGACAATGACATTATCCAGTTTAAGAATTTCAAGAACGAACTTAAAAGATTGTACATAGCCTATGTGGACTTTGTAGCAGCGCTCCATCCAGTCTCCAGTTGTGATGGAAATGATACATTCACCAGAGTTATTCACATACACCAAGCTTGCAGTATTGCCTTTGTGATTGTGGACCATCTAGGCGGAATATTTTCCAAAAGGTTGGACAGAGGAAAAGACTGTGTGAAGGTTTTCTTCGAATCTATATTAGGGGAGCAGAAAAAAATCGTGGCTTATGTTGATTCCCACACCGAAAGGATGAAACGTTTAACCAAGGAACAGTGGTTGCTCTACGAAACAGCTGCGGTGTGCTATCTTTGCAAACACGGTGCATTTACCTCACCCGAAGCAAAGTATAACGAGTTTACGTAAGTAAGAGTCTGCGACCACATCACCGGTGATTATAGAGGTGCCACGCACAGCAAGTGTAACTTTGCTTACACTTTGAACAAAAACATAGTGTTTGTTATGCATAATTTCGAAAAAAACGACAGTCATTTCGTCGTGAAGGCTTTGAAGTCGTTCAAAGATTTGAACGCTCTACATAAAGTTAGGATCGTAGCAAAAAAACAAGGAAATAATCAGCAGCATGAAATTGGGTGGTTTTACTTTCATCAATAGTCTATTTATGACGGCATCATTGGAAACTTTAGCTTCGAACTTTAAGCGCTTTAACATTATGGACAAGCTTTTCGTGGGTGAATCGATGGAACTCGTACGAGGGCTTAGGCGAAAGGGCGTGTTTCTGTACGAATACCTGACAAACGTGGAGTGCTTGAGGAGGAGCGTTTACTTCCCATGTCAGCATTTATGTCGTTGTTGAAAGGAGCGTTCTGCTCTGAATCTTACGAACATGCGTTGAAGATTTGGGATTTAGACAAATGCAAAACGTTTGGAGTTTACCACGATCTGTATTTGTGGACGGACGTTGGGCTTTTAGGCAATGTTTTCGAAAATTTTTGAGAGACGAGTTTGGCTAGTTACGGATTGGATCCCTCCCATTACATTTCTACACCCTCGCTATCTATGGACATGGTGCTCAAGAGGAAGGGATTGTCTTTGTATCTCTTCACTAATATTGACATGCATATTATGGTGGAAAAGGGTATTACGAGGCGGTGTCTCGTTTATAGCTAGAAGATATGCTAAACCCAACAACCCGTATAGGCCATCTACCTTTTACCCTGCTAAAAAAAATTCTTGCATTATATTTTTGGACTTCAACAACTTGTACGTATGTGTATTGTGCGATTATCTACTGACCGGAGAGTACCAATGGGTGCCGGAAAACTGACTCAAGGATATAAATTTCGATAATTACGGAGACGAGAGTGATATGGGGTTGATATTAGAAGTGGACTTGGAATACCCGGAGTGCTTCATGTGTCTCACAATGATTTCCCATTAGCACCGGAGCAAATGAAAATCACAAAGTTTGTACTTTCTCCTTTCAATCGTCGGGCAATCAAGGACTTACGGTTAACGTATAGCAAAGGCCTAAAGCTAACCACTAACCTTTTCTCAAAGACAAAGTACGTGGTGCACAATAGAAATTTGAAAACCTACCTTTCTCTCGGCGTGGTCCTCAAGAAAATACACAGAGCAATAAGCTTTAAGCAAGCTCTTTGGCTGAAATCTACCATCGAGTTTAATAACGAGAAACGGCAAGGAGCTACTAACGATTTTGGCAAAAACCTCTACAAACTGATGAATAACAGCATTTTTGGTAAGACGATCGAAAACAAACGTAAGAGAATCAATGTCTTGATAGCAACGACGAAAGAGAAAGCCATCAATTATGCATCTCACCTCCGCACCATGAGTTTCACGTCCCTAAACGAGGATTTGGCAATTTTTACAAAGACTCCCACAAACATCATCTTGGACAAACCCATCATGGCTGTTTAGCGTCTTGGAACTGTCCAAGTTTCTAGTTTACCAGTTTCACTATGACCACATGATGAACAAGTACGGACCGGAGAGATGTAGTTACAGATACTGATAGCTTGTGTTATTCCATGGAAACGGACAATGCGTACAAAGATATGGTAGAGGATGCGTCATTGCTCGACACGTCAGTCAGTACTTTAGCTTATGGGCACGTGAATTCAGCTTAAACTATCTATATTATCTATCCAGCTGTTGTACTTGCAGTCATAGCTCTTCCATTTAATGTAATAAAGCTTTTTTCCGTCTTTCCCCCTCTTTTTACGTAATACATACTCCACTAGAATTAAATCTGAAACTTGGGTTTTTTGAATTTCCTGTTCGTAGAAACCTCCGAGCACCGGTTCACCCGACTCCTCTTTCAAAAGACACGTAACTGGTTGGGTGTTTTGCACTTTACGGATCGTGAATAGGTTGTTGGTAAAATTTTAAAAATATTCTTTGTTTGGAAATTTCTTTTAACTTTAGATATCCTGACTTTATTTCCTACTGCAAATTTGGGTTTCTTTAACAGTTGTCTAGGGCGAGTTCGTTTCAGAAATGGTTCGTGACATCTGGTTACTTCCCTAGGTTTCAGTTTTGTGGTGGAATGAACCGTGTTTTTGTTCTGTGAAACCAACTCGTCGATAATGTGTATCCCTTTGTAATTTCCCTGCCTGGTGAATCTTTTCCACATTCGAGTTTTCAGCGTTCTGTTGAAACGTTCTACCACACTCGCTTTCTTCTCAGAGTACGTAGAGTACATGTTGATGTTATAGCGCCTAAGTAGCGCTTTGAAGTATTGTATTGTAGAACTCACTACCTAAACCGACTAGTAAATTTTTAGGGGTGGTCGCTCCTGAGAGTATCTTCTTAAAAGCTTCGGTAACATCTAGACCGGTTTTAGATTTAGGGGAATGGCCCAAGCAAACTTGGACATAACATAATGCAGGTCAGTAGATAGGGAAACCCTTTATTTAGTTAGCATACGGTATCATTTCCACCAAGTCAGCCTGCCATAGATCATTCAGGCCCAGTACAATCACTTTCCATCTCGGAAAATTTTTCAACGTTGGTTTGTGAAGTTTGTTTACGAGTTGATCCATTTTTTTATTTCCAATTCCGAACCTGAGTTTTGTTTCCATGATTTTCTTAACGATGGCAGTGGCTAGTTTTTCTCGCCACGCCAGAGAAGGATCCTCTCTCAATCTTTGGGCTTCTGAAATTAGAACCTCAACGGCGGTTTGTCGATCTTTTAAATCTGAGCTTTTGGCATAAGCTATATCGTTTCCTTGCACGCTTCGTCTAGTTTATTTATTCCAGGATCTCCTTGTTCCAGTCGCATCTTCAGTTTAGTTCCAGGACTGCAGTATTGATATCCCGGTAAATGCATTTCAACGGATGATTTTGTTCACGATTCCCTTTCCCAATTTGACGAAGTAAGCTTTTTTTGTACCACATAGATCGCAAAATACTATCTCCATCGGTCTGTTGTTTCGTGAAGTTGTAGAAATTGGGGGTTTCGATTTATTAGAAGTCAAACGTTAACATTTTATGCAATATTTCATCTTTATTTCTTTACGGTTGCTCTTTTTTACTATAGTACATTCTTTTTCACTCCGAGTATATCTGTTTTTAAAAAAAAGACATCATGGATTCCTGTTCAATTATTCTCTCCGGCAAAGACTCTGATTTGAGAATTAATCTAAACACTCCCATCCATTTGGACTCGGAAAAAAATTACGAATTGGCCCTGCTTAATTTAGACACGTACAACAGCATCCACAACATCACCTCGAAAAATAACGAAATTCAGTACACGACCGATGCTGGTGCCACCTGGCACTCCCGGTGCTTACGGAATCAAGGATTTGAATAGATTTCTAAAGTCGGCGATAGATTCGAATGGCCACAGCAAGGATGCTATTACGATTCTTCCGAATCTAAACACTTTAAGAACCAACCTGATAATTATCGATCCGAATAACGGAATTTCTTTTTCGGGTGACAAGAGTTTGGATCCAGTTTTGGGGTTTGACGTAGGCAACTACGTGAGAAACCGAGAGAGTCAAAATACAGTCGACATTATGAGCATCAATGCAATTTTCTTACACGTGGATATCATACGCAATTCGTACCTAAACAGCGACACTCAGTCCACTTTATACTCCTTTCATCCCAAGTCACCACCCGGTTTCAATATCATGGAGTCCCTGCATAATTTAATTTACCACCCAGTGACTACCAAATTAATCAGAAATATAAGAGTTTGGCGCACGTCTCAGACCAACGAGCTGTTGGATTTAAATGGCGAGACCCTCACGGGGCGTCTTCATTTGAGATCTACGAGTTAAATAAAAAAAGGATAAAAATACTCGTTTTTGGAAAAAAAGGGAAAGGATTTAATTTTAACTCTAATAATAAAAAAGAAACGGTTTGACACCTAGAAACAAAGCTTTCATCAAATTCATAACAACACCCAGAAAATGAGCATAGTAGAAGATTACTTAAAAATCAACGTACTTTTGGTATATGATTCATCGGTCGAGTGTTACTCCTACCACGAATACAATCCTATTGTTGGCACCAATATCAACAACGTAAATTCGGAAATCCGCATACACGTAGAAAAACCTAACTTTGTTTCTGCACGTTGCCAATAATTACCTCTTGATTAAAGGGAGGTTACTGAAAGACGATGACTAGGCTTACACGGACGCTGACGGAGCTGGTCTTATTAATAATGCTCCCATGTTCCTGTTTTCTAACATCAACTACCATCTCGGTAATAAACAAGTTGACGAGTTAAATTATCCGGAGTTCGGTACTCTGATGAAAGGACTGCTCACCTACGGCTAGGCGGAGCAACCAGCTCTGCTGCCAGTGCTGGGCGCTGGATAGGTCAGCTTCAGTCGCTGCCGAAATAACAGACAACTTGGGATCCAAACAGCGGCACTCGTCCATCGTCATTGAAACAACTTCCAAGGGAAGCTTTACATTCGCCATCCCTCTGAAACATGTCATGTGATTTTTTTAAAATTACGATAAGCTAATCTATGGAACTAAACACGTGCTCACACTCATGCGAGCAAGCGATATTAATGCCATGTTCAAAGCCTCAGCAGAGGCCAATAGCAAAGTCATTCTAAATAACATCAGCTGGATCGTTCAACATGTCACTGCCTTGGACGAGCAGAAACCTAAACTCTACAATCTCATCGACCACGGAGCGACGGTGGATTTAGGATTTAGGCACTGGCATTACGATAGCTGCGTGCCCCCTCAAAATACCAGCTTCACTTGGCGCGTGCTGACTACTTCAGCTGTTGAAAAAACTTGCTTTTTAAACGACAGGCAAGACTCTTTAGTTAAAAATCCTGGCCTGTTCGATCACTGCAGTCTGCAAGATGCTAACTTGACTCTAAATTTAGAAAGATATGCATTTATCGATTTGAACGCAAATTATGCTACTGGAGAATATATCGGCTTGTACAGAAAGGCACGAACTAATATAGGCAGCTGTGCTACGACACCAACGACTTGAGATTCGACTTGTTTCAGTTCAAGAAAGCCTATCCTCTCGTGGTGTTCGATTACCCCTAATAGTCCAAGAGGCTTCAATCGGCAATTGTGGATGGACAAGTCAAACTGAAGTTTAGAGCAGCAGTGCCGGCTAATACTACACGCTCTGCTCATTGGAGACAAGAAAATGAATCTAAAGTTGGACAGAGGCAAAGTCGAAGTTGTTTATTAAATAATAATAATAAAAAGATATGGCGCTCAAAACAAGATCACGAAAAAAAAGGCGGCTTTTTACCATTAGCATTGCTAGGAGCGATTTTAGCCGGAATTGGAGGGTTGGAGGGAGGGATAGCAGGGGTAGTATCGGCCATAAAAGAAAGTCACAAAACGATGCAAAAATTTTTTACTGAACTAGTGTGGCAAGCAAGTGGAAGGTTCCTGCTCGAAGAAAAAAAAAAGAAGCAAAAAAGAAGCAAATAAAATTGCCCCGTGGCAGAGGTCTTTACTTAAGACCACCCAAGGTTTAATCGACTTTAATGAACCTTTAACAAACTTGGATTTAAATGGATTGGCTAGAGTAATGAAAATAACAACATTCAGAGATACTTTTAGTAAAGACAAGCTTCCCTTAGAACTTTGGCCTACTGGTGAAAACGAAATCGTAAACTTGGAAGATATCAAAGATGGAGACGGAAGTCATTGGGTAGCTTATTACACCATTTCGGGAAAACCTTGTTATTTCTATAGTTTTGGCAACATGGGTGTTCCCTGGTCTGTGGCATACTACTTGGGACCGGGAATAAAATATAATTACGAACGCGTACAAAATTTTGACCAGATTTGGTGCGGTCATTTTTGCTTATTTTTCCTAAGTGCCTTCTATAAGTCTCGTAATTACAAAGCTGTTTTAGATAGGATGAGACGAGTCATCTATTGAAAAGTTATGTGCAAATCTAACTGGAAATAAACGTCGTCTGGGTGAAACTCTTTGAATGCCTCGCTGGGCAAATTTTTTTCTATTACGTAAGGATTTTCGAAAACGGTAGCTGTCGAATGTTTGCCCTTTACTTTCATAATGTAAAGGGCTCTCTACCTATTTTACATTTAGCAACTAGTGAAACGCTTGGGTCGCTGCAGTAGAAAATTGCTTTATGAATTAAACCTGAACTTGTACACACGAAGCTCGAAAGAGGAGCGGAATTAACGAACCAATCGCTTGTTTTTTCCAAAGGGCTTTTCATGTTGAAACTGATTAGCATGAAACTGTTTTCAAGCACAAATTTCTTCGTAGCAGCGTCACTCGGTAAAATAGGTTCACTTAGACTTCTAATCGGTTTGTTCGTGGCATTAAAGTATTTTTTATGCTCATCTTGTAACAAACAATTGCTGTCGACAAATACCTTAGTAACAGCATCGGTTGGTAAAGTAGGTTCGCTTATATTTCTAATCGCCTTGTGCGTCGCGTTGAAGTATACTTTTTGGTCGTCCTGTAATAAACAATTCCTGTTAACGTAAACTTTTGATGCCGCGTGGGAAAGCTATGTCCTTAATTTGCTTTTTCTTCGCGTAAAAATTCCCGTCAGCCTCATCTACGTACAACGTATTTTTTCGATGATAGATATGGCGCAAGCCAACTCTTCGGAGAGAAGAGTAATGTCAGGAGGCAAGTCGGTTTTAAGTTTCTGAACGTCTGTTACTAGAGTACCGATCTGAGAATAATTTAGCTCATCTTCAGAGTCGATGCTGGCTCCAACTTTGGTTAAATGCTTTCCGTACTTTCCGTAGCATAGTTGTTTTGGGGGCTTAGCACGTATCCTAGCCCTCGGTGTCCTCTCGGACCAATCCCATCACTTCATTCCCTTCTCCTCTCGTCCTTTTCAATGATTTTCCAAACCTCTTAACTGACATCTTTTTTAAATATACGAATCACGCCGCCCTCCCCCCTTCCAATGCACAAAAAACTCTAGCGCACATGACACTGTGACAGAGAAAGGAATAAAGCAAAACAACGTGCATTTAAGACTTAGTACGCGACTGTTCTGGGTTCATTACAATCGTGACAGTTGTCTTTTCTTTTATTTTTCAGATTATCGTACCTGGTATCCTCACAAATGAGGTCTTTAATGTAGACTCTTTGCCCATTCCCCCCCCCCCCGGCAGTTTCTTTTTTTCCCCTAATAAATATATAAAAAATGGAATATAGATAAACCTCAAGATGACTCAACCATACAGGCAAACGAATCTTTTAAATTTCTTGCAAAAAAACTCGTTCAAAGTTAATAACGATAAAGGTACAAAGATTAACAATGGTGTAAAGTTTCCTTGTCTCCTTTCATACATACGAAAAATCCAAATATAAAGATTGGCTTTTGCCAAGCGACCAAAAAACTTAAAAAACTGTTGAAAAATCTTAAAAAGTATATCTGTAAAAAACTAGAAGTCGAGTGTGACGAGCAGAAGCCTGTATCCTTGACTATGTTTAATTATCCTAGTTCTATGCACACGGCTGCCTTCTGTTACTTCTCTTGCGAAAAATCTAGTGACTGCGATAAACCGCTCTGTCTTAGAACTTGGGTGTACGAGGATATTCACAAAACTAAAGAACGACTTAACAAAAATGTTATTGACAAATCCTGGTTTCATTTACCATCTTATAATGCTATAAACTTGACGGAAGTTACCGGGAAAATTACTGCAGTGCATGTTACAAACGATACTCCAGCAACGTGAAATTCTACTGCAATGTAGACTTTGGAGTAGCCCATGCCGATATTTCCAACTACAAATTTTCCGAAGAAGACTTCACGGGTTTGGTAACTGCATAAACTTTAAAAAACCGTGTAAATAAAAAAAATGGAAATTAAAAACTCGGACTTTTTCATGCCTACGAAAGAACCTAAAAATCATCCATTTCTCTCTTCAAATATCAGATGTTTAATTATAGAGCCCGCAAATTGCAGAAAAACTAACTTACTGTTTAATTTCATCTGTAACAAAAGATGGCTCGACTACGACCGGTTATTTATTTACAGTAAACTTTATGGCAGCCTAAATACAAAGCTTTGCAGTCAATATTTACTGAAATTGACGAAATAAATGGACGCGATGTCGCCTTTTTTCACTGTTCTCAAATAGATTTAATTCTGCCCGAAGAACTGGACCCAAAATTTCGAAACCTAATTCTTTTTGACGACTGCCTTTTAGACAAACAAAAAATATCGAACGCTACTTCGCTCAAGGACGTCATTCAAATGTCGATGTTTTTATTGCAGTCAGTCCTACACGAGAATTTCTAAACAAGTGGTTAGAGACAATGCAAATTTATTAATTCATTTTCCGGTAGATGAGTTAAATTTGAAACACGTTTACGAAAATCACGTTGCCCCTGACATGGAATTTTCAGACTTTAAGACTTTGTGTCAAAATTGTTAGAAAAAGCCTTACGGGTTTTTATCAATTAAAGAAACGTTAAATGAGGGGAGATAAAAATGTTCATTTTTGCCTATTAAACAAAAGAATGGAGACAAAACGAGAAATCGCAAAACTCAAAAAACTTTTAAATAACAGTTTATACATCGACGTTTTGGGCGAGAGAGAGCGAGAAGAATCACTACAAGAATTTTTTAAGCCTGTAGTAAGCGCTCTAAAACCGAGATCGGTGCTCGTTGCAGCCACGCAAACTACGCCTATTAAGAACACTTACAGTAGCCACGCAAACTATCCCGAGTAAAAACACTCTGGCCACACAGACGACCCCGATTAAAACTTACAAATATGAAGAAGTGACGAGGATGACTACAAAGCATTGGGTTTATCCCTGTCTCCTTCCCAAGCCGTTACTCCTACTGAGAAGACATTGTCGACCCTCTCAATTTCAGTCTCGCTGAATATTCAACACCAGCTCAAGCTCCTATAATGCGAATATGCCTCTACGAGCACTGGTCCTAAATTCACCCCTACATATTCCGCGGCGCAAGCAAGGCCCATTTCTACCCTGCCTGAGTTTCACAACAACACCATACCAACGTCCCTCGATAGTTTGTTACCTGGTCAAAATATTGGCAACAGTGCTAAATATTTCTTGGTAAAATTTTTCGAAAAACTTAAAGACACTGACTCAGTATTCGGGCTACAATATGATAAGAAAAAAGGTGAGCTGACCATTGGTAATAAAATTGTTATAATGTTTGAAAATGACATAGTTGTCAAAAATCAACAATACGTGGGGAGGTGCGGTTTGTTGAATTTGCTAATACACAAAGAACTAAAAGAAACTTCCATCGCTCCGGAAGTTAAAACAGCTTACGCGGCCATGTTAAAAAATACTAATGCTATATACCACAACAATGACCCAAATACCCATAAACCAAAATCTAATCGGAGCGTCAAATACAAGACTGTTATCGCTTCTATTTGGGAGGACCTCAAGAAGCCAAGGACTGATATGGTTAAAAAAGTGGATAGCAGAGTCGATTATAAATATTACGATAATCCTAATGATTTTATTAAAAGACTGAGACTTTTGTACAAATATACTTTAGCCGGGCACGACGGGCATAGAAATGAAATGGTCAAAATTTTTTTCAGAAATGCAGCAAAGACAAATCATAAGTTCTCGCGAGAAAAGAATAGCTTATCAAAATTAAAAGTTGGGTTGACTAAAACAAGAAAGAGTTTTTTCTTTAAGTTAATCACCAAAATTCAATTAACGGAAATCATTTTGCAATGCAACACTTCTTTTGTACACTACATAAACTAAAATAATGAACTGTAACCAATTCTCTAGGCTCGGTCGAAGTTAAAGTACTTGCGTAACTTTCAAGCATAAAATCGAAGGTAACACGAGGCCCCTTCACGCCATATGTTCTGATTGACGTTCTTTTCCCTGAGCCAGATGGACAGCTGGACAAATACCCCACCATACTCACTCGTACGGGAAAAGCTCTGTGTCCATAGTAATTAAGTGTGTTGCGTTCCCAGTCACCATGACGCTGTGACCTGTTGAGATTGGCTGCAGTATTCTATTGTTGGAAACGTACATACAAAGGAAATAAAAATACTACTCGTAAAATCCGTTATTTGTGCACGTAAAAAAATTGAAACTTTTTTATTTTGAAAAATACTAAAATCTGCAAACATTTGTTGCTCTTTATGAAAAAATGAACAAAATGTGAAATAAAGGCTAATTTTTAAAACATTTAAAAGTAAATTTTGCCTATACTTCAAATTCTGTACCCGACTCTAAAAACGTCCCTAATTAAAATCCAAATGATCCATAATAAAAGACCCTAAAAAGGTACCTAATTAAACTCTACAAAAGGTCCCTAATTAAAGACCCCAAAAGGTCCCTATTTAAAGTTCGCAAAGAAGTCCCTAATTAAAGACCCTAAAAGGTCCTAATTATCCCCCCAAAAAAGAACTTATTTTAATAGGATCTAGATCTGGGGTTTGTTTATCATCTCTGTAACATCTGTTGTAGTAGCAACCCGGACCACTGCACTGTGTCTGGGGTTGGAACTTAACCCTACCCCCAAAAAACTGCAGTATTCTATTGTTGGATTCGTACATACAAAGGAAATAATAAATACTGGTCGTAAAATCCGTTATTTACACGCGTAAAAAATTTAAAACTCTTTTGTTTTGAAAAATACTGAAAAATGCTAACATTTGTTACTAATTTGTATGAAAATGAACAAAAAGTGTCAAAAGATTCTAAATTTTTAAAACATCAAAAAGTAAACTTTGCACAAACTTCAAATTCTTGTTTACTACGAAAAATAATAACTTGCCGCTAAAAGGTACCCCTGAAGATTTACCTAATTTATCTAATAAAAATTCTAATTTACCAATCATATTTAAATCCCCTGAATTTTCCAGGTTTTTCATTGCTTTCAACAAAAATATCCCCCCCCATAAATCCCGTGTCAGTTTCAGATCATTTCAGAAAAATAACTTTAATTGTAAAACCTTAATATAGGTTACTATACAAAATGATGTGAAATAGAACTAAATTGAAACACTATAATAATAATAATAATAATAATAATAATAATAATAATAATAATAATAATAATAATAATAATAGGCTTTATTCATTGTTTACATGGCTCGAAGTTTTTACAAACTTGTGTGAGCAACAATAATTATTATATATTAATTTAAATAATAATACATAAATTTTTACATATACACTTTTACAGAAACTTTAACAAAAAACTTCTTACATAAAATGAAATATGAAATATATGGAATATGAAATATATTACCGCTCTATTTCATTCATAATTATATATATTGTTTCACTAACTCAAGTTTCAAATTTTCTTTCAATTCTTTCTTAATTTGGTAACATAGCATTGCATTATCTAATTTATTAAAGAGTGTAGGTATATAATTTGCCTTATTTCTTAGTCTGTAATTATTATTCCAAAAAGGCACCTTATATTTCTGCGTTTTTTCACGCAATCATTCTCCTTTAGTTTCATCATAATTTTTCTGTGTATTTACATAGTAATTTTTTATTATAATCACATAATTACAAAGGTCCAAGATTTTTAAGATTTTATTTAAAAAAAATAATTGATCTGTTTTTCTCTACCATTTCCAAAAGGGCTTTTATTAGTTTATTCTGTACTCTCTGCAACCGCATTACTATATGTTCTGTTGCAAAACCGTATACCTCAATACCGTACCTTAGCAATAATAATAATAATAATAATAATAATAATAATAATAATAATATTAACAATAATAATAATAATACTTTTATTCAGTTGAATGTATATGTAACACAGTCAATAAATGCACGAAGCAAAAGCTTGTATGTGCACTGAACAATAACATAATATATCATACAAACATATATAATTACAAGTTTTCCTACAATCGGATGTTTACAAAAAATATTAGTTAGTGTTGCTAAAATTGCAAAAACTTTGTGTAGTACACGCAAAAAAAATCTAAATTGGTATTGTAAAAGACTACTATGGTTATTATAGACGTTTAACATTTCAGGTTAATCCTTGAATAATCCAATTTTTAATATGTGTTTTAATATTTTTACTAATCAGGTTTTGTCTTAGATTGAGTGGTATCTCGTTCAGGATTGCAGGGATAGTATAAGACAAACATCTTTTACCGTACGAATTTCACTATAATGGTGTCTTTAGCCAGGCAGTGTTTGTTCTTGAAGGTCTTTCAATTCGAATTTGGAAGGTTTGATCAAAAAAATTATTCACTATAATATTAAAATTGTAAACATCCTGAAAGTAAATAATTTGTTTTCATAAAAAATTTCATTAGTGGGCTTTCCTTCGTGGGTGTCGAAGAGTACTTTTGCTGCTTTGTTCAGGCATTTTTGAAGTCTGCCGAGGTGACTATTTGATGTCGAGCCAAAAATTGTACAGGCATAGCGTACATTGCACAAAACCCAAGGTTCATATAGAAGCCGTTTCGTTTTCAAATCAAAGATATCCCGGATCATATAAAGTGTTGGCATAATCCTTCTTATTTTGGGGATCAGTGTTTCAATATGAGCATAAAATTTCCAATTTTCATCAAGTTCAAGTCTGAGATATTTAAGTTGGGAAACCTGTTTGATTTTGTTATTACAGTCATGTTTGTGAAGTAAAATCTGACAATTTGTCCTCTTTATATGAGAAGTTGTAATATGTAAGAAAACAGTCTTTTCAGGGCTTATATATAGTTCATTTTTGTACAAATAGCTATTTATGATATTGAAGTTATTTTGGAAATTTTGTATCATATTTTTTTGATTAATGTGTATTGAGAGAAGAAAAATATCATCTGCATATAAGGTGAGATTAAAAATAATATTTAGGTTAGCTATGTCATTTATATAAATTAAAAAAGTATTGGCCCTAATATAGATCCTTGTGGTACACCAAATGACACTTCATTCCAGGTACTTAATTGGTCATCGATTTTAACACTGCAAGTTCTATTTGAAAGGTAGTTCGCAAGAAGTCCATGGATTATACCTCTAATGCCTGAACTATTAAGTTTATCCAGAAGAATTTCTTTATCAATTGTGTCAAAAGCTTTTTTTAAGTCAATGGCAATAGCGCCGACATGTTTGCTTCCATACAGTGCTTTATTAATTTTGTTGTCAATTTGCTTGAGTGCGTCAATAGTCCCAATTCCTTTTTGGAACCCGAACTGGGAAGTGTTCAGAATTTTATGTTTTTTTAAAAAGACAACAATTTTATCCGAGAAAAATTTCTCGGTAATTTTATTAAGTACTGGTAGAAGGCTTATTGGTCGGTAATTGCTACAATCAGTTTGATTACCTTTTTGTTTATAAATTGGTCTAAGTATTTGTCTTTTCGTTTTGGAAGGCCAGATTTCGGTTTCGAGCATAGCGGAGATTAAAATGACCGTGAATTCAGCTGTTGGTTCTTTCGTTTGTTTGAAATGATCCATAATAAAACCGTCATAACCACTTGACTTTTTATTGTTTAATTTATTAATGATCGAAATAATATCGTAGTAATTTGGATTTATTATTTGAATTGTCTGTGCTGCATGTGTAGCTGTTCCTTTTTTATTTATGTTTATGCTTTGTTGATTGCTATTTAATAGTTTTAAATCAGGGATTTCGTTTTTATAGAATTTGGAAAAGTTGTTACATAAAGTTTTTATCTCAATGTCTGGGAATGCTTTTTTTATTTGATCATCAAGATTTCTTTTGTCCTTTATAGATTTGCCACAAACTTCGTTAATCTTCTCCCAGATTTTTGCTCCATCATTTTTGTTATTTTCAATAAATTTTTGGTAATATTCTTGTTTTGCAGCTTTAATACTGTGGAAACTTGTCTTTTAACATTTTTGTAATTTTCAATTTGTTCATGGCTTGGATTAGTTGTTTTAACAATATTATGCCAGAGTTTATTTTTTTCTTGATTTAATTCCATTTATTTATTTTTATTTTATCCATTTGTTTTTGAAGGAATTTATGTCTTTTAATTTTTCAGCATTTTTCTTATTCAAATTATTGTACCTATTGCTTTCATAAATTGAATTTATTTTGTGTTCAATTTCATCATAAATTTGATTTGGGTCTTTGTACGATTTAAGGAAATTCCAGTTTTGTTTTTTTTAGTTGTAAAATGATTCTTTTGTTATTGAATTTGCTTTGATGTTGATTTTGATCAATTTTTTTTTTGCACGGTTGAACTACTCCAAAGTTGTACAGAAGTGAAATAGTGATCAGCTAGCTTTATTTTAATTACATGTGATTTTTAACTCCTGTTTTTTATTTTGCAGTATATTAGGTCAATACAGGATTTAACAACTTTATTATTCCTAATTTCCTCTTTTGTCGGTGTGGTAATAACAGGAGAAAATCCTAGATAAGCCATACAGTTTTCAAATTTTTCAATATCGTACTTCTCACTTGGGTTTTGATGACCTTCGAGAATATTTAATAAGTTAAAATCTCCAATAATGATCAGGTTAAGACTTTTATCTTTGTTTTTAAAAGTTGTTTTAGATCTTTTATGAATTGAATACGGTTGGATGATGGTTTTTCGTATAGTGCAATAAGTTCAAATTTCTGATTATTCAATAGAAAGGTACAGGTTAGTGCTTTGTTTTCATCAATATAATGACTTGTGCAGTTTAGTTCATTTAAATTATGTTCCCGGGCAAAAAGTAGGACTCCCCCTCCACTACGATTTTTTCTAAAATCCAAAAATTTCGTATAATTTTGAATATTATAATTTATGATTTCATCTGTACCTAAATTAATCTCCGTAAAAACAATAATATCCCACTCAATTCCTGCTGTTTCGTATTCGGCTAGCCAATTGTTCCAGTTAATCTTGCAACTTCTAATATTTATATGTAAACACTTAACATTTGAAAACTTATCACTAATTAGTTCTGGGATAAGGGAGCAAAAATTCTCGTGTATTTCATTAATACATTGATAATATTCATTAATAATAATAATAATAATAATAATAATAATAATAATAATAATTTTTTTATTTATTTCGAAACAGCACGAAGCTCATACGAGCTTGTATGTGCCAAACAACTGTTTGTACAACCAAAGGTTAAAACCTACAGCACTAAAGTTACAAATATAAGGGTTTGACAGGCTCAGTTCATTAACACATACCAAAAATAAAATATGCAACAGCAACGGATAAATTTAACAAATGTAATTAAAATTATGTTTGTATAAAATAATAGGCCAATTCTATAAAATTATTTAAAAATGCAATCAATGACATGCAATCCTAAAATAAAGCTATATATACAGTTAAGAAGTGTAAGTTACAATAAAACTAAACTTATATACAATTAAAATACTTTAAACAGAAGTGAAACTCACTTAATACTAACCAATATAGTGACACTTGAATTTGGAAATGACAAAAGCCAACATTTAACAGAATTTTTCATTTCAGTATAAGAAGTTTTAATTCTAATTTCATCTGGCAGTGTGTTAAAAATGTGGGGAATGGTGAATTCTCTATTCCTTTGTCCATAACTGTTTCTATAATAAGGCACAGCAAAATTACGTTTCGTATTTCTTAGTAATTTTGTTTTTTCTGGCTCACATTTTTTAAATATGGAATCAAAGTAATTTTGTTGTATAGTAATATAATCTCTCAATTGTACAAAATTAAGGATTTTATGTTGTCTATAAATCTGTTTAGTTGTGTCTGTCATATTGTATCCAAACAAAACTTTAATTATTTCATTTTGAATCTTTTGTAAACTATTGACATAATTTGCAGATGTGAAGCCATACACAGTACAGCCATATCTTAAGATTGATTCTATCCAAGCACTATAAATAATCTTTTTGTTATGAACATTCAAATATTCTCTTACAGTATATAATGTTGGTATCAATTGCCGAAATCGTGTAATTAAATGTTCGATGTGATAGTTAAACTTCCATCTGTTATCAATAGTAATTCCTAAATATTTTGCTGATGTACAAATTGACATTTCACGACATTTGCAAGAACCTTCTTTAGAACACTTTATATCATGAATTAAGATATGTTTATTTGTTTTTTCCATATGAGAAGTATGTATGTTCATAAGAGAAGTCTTTTCTTCACTCACAAATAAATCATTTGAAATAAACCAATCCATTATTGCATCAAAGTCACCTTGAAGCATTTCCATCATGGATGAGTATTTAAAATTGACAGATATTAAAATTATATCATCTGCATACCTAATGAGGAAGGAATTTTCTATGACATCTTCAATATCATTAATATAAATCAAAAACAACAGAGGGACCCCTGAGGGACTCCATAAGAAATATCCTTTAATTCACTTAATTCATTATTTATTCTAACACAACATTTCCTGTTACTTAAATAACTAATGATTATGTTGTGGATTTTTCCTCGCAGGCCAATTTTATGTAATTAATTAGATACAATTTTTGAATCAAGTGTATCGAAAGCCTTCTGCAAGTCAATAAGAATTGCACTAACATACTTACCCTGATTAAGTGCCTTAGTCACAATATCATTTATAATTTTAAGTGCTTCATCAGTTCCTTTCTTTTTTGGAATCCAAACTGGTTTTTACTAAAAATGTTAGCAAGGTTTATAAAATGTTGAAATTTAGTTGAGAAATATTTTTTGATAATTTTATTAATTGAAGGCAAAATCGCAATTGGTCTATAATTTTCGTAATCAGTTGTAATGCCTTTTTTATAAATTGGTCGAATAGCTTGTATTTTTAGTGCATTTGGCCATACTTCATGTTCAATGATAGAATGAATTAATTTTTGAATGAAAATAGCAGAGTTCTTCTTAGTTTTAATGAAATCACCAATAAAAAAGCCATCAACACCAGCAGAGTGTTTAATCTTAATATCCTCCATAAGTTTTATTATTTCATCGACGTTAGGAATCGCAATGTACATGCTTTTATCAGAAATTGTTTTCTTTCCAAACGAGCGTTTAGTATTCCGTAACTCAATACTTGTCTTAAGTTCTTTTGTTTGAAGATATTTGTTCTTTAGATTTGTTACATGTTCAGCAAAACCTTTAGCAAACTTATTTCTAACTTCAGAAATGGGAACATCTTTAAAACTTTTTACAATTTACACATCAATACTTTGTATTTTATTCTTGCCAAGAATTTCATTTAGTTTATCCCATATATTTTTATTTTCTGACTTGTCATTTAAAGTTGTAGAATAAAACTTCTGCTTGGTTGATTTTACTTCCTTCTGTACAAGTTTACAAATAATTCGGTAATTATTCAGTAAATTCTGTGTTGGTTTTTCAGAGTTTTTAATTTTTGTCCAAAGCATATTTTTTTCATTAATCCTTGCCAACAATGTTTTAGTCATCCAAGGTTGTTGAAACGTTTTCCGTTTTGGTAAAGGTGAGTAAAACGTTCTGTTCGAGTTGTAGATGTTTGTAATAATTGTACGAATCTGATCGTAAAGTTTATTTGGTTCATCATGAACGTTTAAAATAGACCAATCAAAATTGTTCAATTGACTAATAATATTCTTTTCATTTAATTTAAATTTAGGTTTATTTGGAGTTTCCTCTCTACAAAATGTTTTTTTTATCCCAACATTCCAAAATAGTATAATAGTGATCAGCGATTTTTTTTCTGAGCAAAATACTATTACTTTCAAAGTCCTTTAATTTAACAAACATGTGGTCAAGGCAAGATTTAGTCGGTTTCCCCATGATGTATTCCTCTCTGGTTTCAGAATCTATTTTTGGTGTATATCCAAGTGCAGCCATCATATTTTCGTATTTTCAATATTGTATCTATCATCATTATCTTTTTTACCAGATTTTAAAATATTTATATTAATGTCTCCCAGGATAATTACATTTTTAACCTATGTTCTTCTTTAGTTTTCAGAATAGCTTTTAAGTTTTTAATAAAGCAAACTCTACTTGAAGAAGGTTGCCTATAAATAGCAATTATATTTACAATGTTTTGCTCAAGTTTTAATGTTACATCAACTGCATCATTGATATCAATCTTAATATTTTTAGTTGTCAACTCAATTTCTTCTCTAATAAAAATTAAAATTCCACCACCTCTGCATTCATTTCTAAAACATCCAGTAGAAGTGTAATTGGGCAATATATAGTTATGAATTTCACAATCTTTTAGGTTTACTTCAGTTAAAACAATCACATCCCAATAGACTTTAAAGCTGGCTAATTCACATTCAAAAACACTCCAGTTTTTCCTACAACTTCTGACGTTTACGTGTATAATTTTTAAATTTTCATGAATTCTTCCATTTAGTGTGAACAGTTTACTCTTTAGATCAGAATCTTCATCAATATTCTGATTTACAAAATCATCCTCAGAAAATTCTGAGGTGTCAGCATTATTCATCATTGTGATAAATCGTCTTCCGTTTTTACCCATTTCACTCTTTTGTCACTCTCATTAGCTCTCATTAGTATTTTTCCATTCCTGAACCAGGCAAACTTAATATTATTTGCTTTAGCATAGTCCTTGGTTTTGAAAAATAGATCTCTGCTATAAGGTGTCATATTTTCATTGATAAAAATTCTGCTTGGATCTCCATTCTTGTATATGTAGTCATTCGTCACAATTTTTTTTCTTGCTGCAATCCATTTATCTCTGTCTTCTCTAAATTTAAACTGCAGAATAATAGGGTTTGGTTTTGTATTGTTTTTGCTTGTTTCCTTCTTAATTTGAATACGGTGTCCAGCATCAATCTGTCTAGGGTGAAATCCTTGTATTTCAAAAGCGTTAGCAAGTTGTTGCACTCGATCCCTGAGACATTCCTGTTTGTATTCACCAAGTCCATTAATTTCCATATTTCGGTTTCTTTCATATTGTTCCCTTTGGTGTAAGTTCGCTTGTAAGTCTTCCACAATTTCACTAACTTTGGAATGTTTTTGATTTGGAGCCTCACATGTTTCCCACTTTTTTCAAGATCTACTACTCTTTGTTTCTGATCACTGTTTTCTTTCTTTAAATCTTCGAATTTTTCATTTATAAAATGCATACTTGTTTGCAGGGCTTTAACCTCACTTTCAATGTTGTCCAATTTGTTTAGCTTCTGTTCCAGTCTATTTATCTTCATTTCCAGCCTAAGCAGAGTTTCTTCAATTTTGTTTCCCTCGGGCAAATGTGTGCTTTGCGTTTTATCAAACGACTCAGTGGTTTTTTCCTCCCCATCTAGTACCTCTTTATCTCCTTGGAGTTGTTGGTTTGTTGTGACAGTTTTTACAATTTGAATGTTTTCTTCATCATCTTCCTTTCCATCTGACGTAGAATTTTTTGACTTCCTGCATCTTGGGCATGTCCACTCGTTCTTTTTCTTTTGACTCTTGCCATTCCACAGGGCTTCACTAACTCCAGCACAACCAAAATGATATTTTGCTTTACATTTTGCAAAACAGATAACAAAATCCCCTTGGTTACTTAACTTATTCTCGCATTCACCACAGCGAGCCATTTTTTTTTGTGTATGTAGAAAATCAAGAGCAGGTTAAAACGGAAAAAAAGAGGTGAAAAAATCCTAAAAACTCCAAAAATGTAGTGAAAGTGATCAGGGGGTCCCTACGTACATCCCCGACCCTAAGACTACCAAAAATAATAATAATAAATAATGTTATACTTACCAACAGACGTGCACCTTGCTGACTTCTGGGATGAAGTATTTCCAAATTGAAAATGAACCCCTCATACAACTTTTTCAAGGCCAAAAAAATAATTAAAATACAAATTTGCTCCCCCTTAGGCACTGAAAATTCCAGTGAGAACATTGATCTTTCCCAGGTCAACAATATTTTATTTTTTTTGCAAGTTTTTCCAAGAAATTTAATTTGCATATTAATATAACCTATCAGGTTGTTCTTTCAAAGGTCAACAACATTTCCAGGTCATTGCTGTATCTTAGAAATTTAATTTTCAATTTGAATGTGCCTAAAAATAAGTTTTATTCACTTCAAGCTATATTGAAAATCCTATAAATACTTGTTCCCAGCCATCCTATTTTCAATTCTGCAAAAATTTCGATCCAAGCAACTTCTGCATAACAGGTGACACATTTTATTTTTACCTATTTAATTTTCAGAAATAAGCAAGTTTTAGAATTAAAATTATAGTTGAATATTTGTTAGCTACTAGCAAGGTTCAATCCAAAAAGGAAAAATCGATTTAGTTTAGACCCCAACAATGATATTTTCCCATAATATTAAATAATTTAATGCAATATTTCGATGTTAAACGAGAAGTTTGATGTTTAAACGAATATATGACACACAAAAATTCGTAAAGATCACTCACCGAAAATATTCCTTGGTGTCTTTTTGGTGAATATCAAACTAAAACCTTTCCTTATAGAGAGATGGGAAATGGCTCACGTAACTCACATCTCCAACCACACACGATCCATTTTTTTTAACGACAGTAAGCTTTAATTTCAAAATTTTAGCGTTCGTCTTTAATCGTAGCAGGACGAAATAATCGATTTTTCACGTTTTTGCTGCATGTTATTTCTTTATTTCGTCATGAAAACAATTTTTCGGCTGGTACCTGTATCGAAACTGAATCTTTGCCGACCGCACAACTAGAGGAGTTTGTTATAGTGCGAATCAACTCAAGGCCATGAGCGCACCCAACTGCTTGCTGCTTGTGTATGCTCTGGTCTCTTTTTTAACGATAATAAAAGCCTTTTTGTTACGTTATATTTAGTCGCAAAAAAAAACAATTTTCGGCCTTTATGTAGAGCTGTTTATACTGGAGTGTTGCATATTAGCTGTCACAATTATTGAGGCACCCACTTACTGTACCTAATGACCGCTAGGGCCTCTTCTGTTGTATCGATATCTTGTCACTTCTGTTGTCTATAAAGAGACATGTTTCCAGATGCAACATGCCTATTAACCTAGTTACACTACCCTATGGTTGACTCACATTCCTTGAGGAGGGGGTGCACATCCCCAATACGAAGTAGCCCAGTTGTTTAGATTAGTAGTTAGCTTTCTCCCAAACGTAGCCGTGTCAGCTACAGAGCATATGCGGGGCTGCGCTTGCCATCCACCATACTTTTTTCCCTTGCAAAATCAGGTTACTAACCTTGAAAGCGCGCAGAGCTGTAGATAGGAAGAATAAAATGAAGATTACGAGATTGATCAGATTCCTTCTCCCCCCTTCCCCCAATCCCACAGTTTAAAAAAATGTAAAAACTTGCTCATATTAAGGCCAACCTGCAAAAAAAAGAGGGAAAAATAATATTGAGGGGACAATAATTGTGCGTTACTTATATTCAAAAGTAACCCGGTTATGGACATTCGGTTCCGCAATAATTTTTCCGCCAATATGAAAAAAAAAAGTTCGTGGGTCGAAGAACCGAAGGCATTGTTCGTCATTGCTTTTTCGATAATTTTTTCTCCAATGTAAAAAAAACACGGTGCAGTTGGCCAATGCTGTCTTTGCTTTTTCAACTAAACTATTAAATTACACGATTGAAAAAGACGCACTACCATAGGGAAATTGACGCACCTCCATAAAAATAACACATAGGGAATTCCCTCCCCCCAGCAACACCACCATCAAAAAAACGCAAAAAATTGCTCATTTTAGTCTTCAACTGTGCGCCCGCACCATGTTGCAAAAATGAATAAGGTTTCCAATACAATTCAAATTTCCGTTGGCTACTACTTCAAAATTAAAAACTGCGTATAAGAATTAGGCTTAAAAGTTGGCGAATGCGCCTAAAATCTAAAATAGGCTTAAAAGCTAACATATTTTTAACCGGCAATTCTGATGGTTACTGCTTTTAGGTTATAATAAAGATAGCTGTTGCAATGAGTGGTAGAGTACGTGCCGGAATACCGGAATACCGGATACTACTAGGTAGTCGCTGTAGTCGCTTGTTTAGAAGTAGGGTAAAAATGACAAAATGCAGGAAATCAATGCCCCACCAGCAACATTTATAAAACAAATCCATCAAAAATAAATATACTCGTTTAGAAGCAGGTTTTTAAAAATGACAAAATGCCGGGGGCAGCAGCTGCTTTTTCCCAACTTCTAAAATGTTGTTGTTAATTTTTCATTTTACACGCGCTCGCGTATGAACCACCACCCGTGAGATCTTCCAATTCGTCTGTTTCATGCTGAGGTGCACTCGAGTAGCATTTTTACAACAGTGCCTGACTGGTGGCCCTACCGTGTCATCAAAAAAGGACCGTTCGAAACGGGGAAGTTGTTAATTCGTCAATATCATGCAGTTTTGCTAATTCATTATAATGTGCATGCTAAATTCGTCTCCATTGCCGTGCAGTTGCTAATTCTTCAAAAAAGGGCTGTTCGAAACGTGTTGTTTTTCTCTTTTTTCCTAACTACTTAGCTCTCCAGTTAATGAATCATTCCCTGATGACTTACAGGTCCAGTTGAGCAGATTCTACTGTTGAATAATGGTCCAGTTAATTGACCTTGACAGTTGCTACTGGTCCACTTGATAATTTCATGGGTTTATTGGTACAGTTGAAAAAACAACTGGAGTTACTGGCACAGTCGAACATCTTTGGCCCAGTTAAATGCCCTCAATAGTAGTTACTGGTCTAGAAGAGAACGTCTTGTAGGTATTGGTCCGGTTAATAAAACCTACTTTAGTTATTGGTCTATTAACTATCTCTCCAGTTGATGAACCATTTCCTACTAGAGATACTGGTCTAATTGAACAGATTCTACTATTGGTTACTCGTCCAGTTAAATGCCATTGACAGTTTTAGTTGTCCAGCTGATAATAGCCTGGAAGTATTGGTCCAGTTGAAAAAATCTACTTGCATTTCTGGAGCAGTTCGCCAGTTGCCGAAAAGTTTCTTACTTGAGTTAGTGGTTCAGTTGAATATCCCTACTGGAGTTAAAAGTTCAGTTAAATGTTAATTATTGGTGCAGTAAATTGTCCTAGACAGTTGTTACTGGTCTATTCCGTAATATCCTGGTGGTATCGGTCCAATTGAGAAAAGCATCTGGAGTTACTGTTCCAGTCAAACAGATTCTACTGTTGGTTCTGGTCCATTTAAATGCTACTGACAGTTGCTATGGGTTCATTAACTATATACAGGAATTACTGGTCGACCCAACTAGTACGCCAGTTGACAAAACAGTTTTTTCTGGTCCAGTTGAAAAAAATCTACTAGTTGTATTGATTCAGTTAACCAATTTACCAGTAGACGAAACATTTCTTAGTGAAGTTGCTGGTCCAGTTGAACTTATTCTGTTGTTGGTTACTAGTCAAGTAGAAAATATCTACTGAAGATATTGGTCCAGTTAACCTGTTCTCTGGTAGACAAAACATTTCTAACTGGAGTTGCAGGTCCAATTGAAAAGATTCTACTCTAGGTTACTGATCCAGTTAAAATTATATACTGGAGGTATTATTTCAGTTGAATATACCAACTGGAGGTATTGATCAGGATGAATTTTTCTGCTGCAAATCTTTTGTTTTTATGCTCACCGCTCTGGTTAAGATTAGTGAAGAGTTCTATTTGAGATACAGAAAAAGAACCTGTTTTGGATTTAGTTGGAGACCAAAGAGTATACTCACATACTATTGAACATAACAGGTCTTTCACACAGTGAAAGGCAGTTAATGGAAAACAAACGGGAAGATGTAAAATAGGATATGTGCAGCCAAACCAGCTTAGGTTGCTTTACCCTGCCAGACAAGTCACCAAACTACCTGGTAACGAGCTTTTTTCACTTTCTGAACTTTCGAACTTGTCCCCAAATGGAGTTACTGATCCAGCTGATTCTACTCTACTGTTGAGTATTAGTTCAGTTAAGTTCCGTTGACAGTTTGTTTTGTACTCACTTCTCAGGTAAAATCAGTGAGCAGTTCTCTTTAAGATACACAAAAATGACCTGCAAGGTTTTGGATTTAGTTGCAGACCTAACAGTATATTCAGTTACTGTTGAAAATCAGTGAGCAGTTCTCTTTGAGATACACAAAAATACCCTGCAAGGTTTTGGATTTAGTTGCATACCATACAGTATACTCAGTTACTGTAGAATTTAACAGGGTGTCTTTCATACAGTGAAAGGCAGTTCAAGGAAAACAAATGGAAGATGTAAAATAGGATACGTGTAACCAAACCAGCTTAGGTTGCTTTGGCCCTGCCAGACAAGTCACCAAATTACCTGGTAATGAGCTTTTTGCACTTTCTGAACTTTCGAACTTGTCACCTAATGGAGTTACTGATCCAGCTGATTCTACTCTACTGTTGACTATTAGTTCAGTTAAGGGCCGTTGACAGTTTCTACTGTTCCAGTTGATAATGTCCTGCAGTTAGTGGTCCAATTGTAAAAAAATATTTCTTGCTGGAGATACTGTTCCAGTTGAAATGGATCTACTGTTGGTTACTGGTCCAGCTGAAAATGTCTACTGCTTGTATTGATCCAGTACACCAGTTCACAAGCAAACAAACCTTTCTTATTGGAGTTACTGGTTTAGTCGAAAATATTCTACAGTTGGTTACTGGTCCACTTGAAAATATCTACTGGAGGTATTGGTTCAGTTGATAATATCTACTGATTGCATTGGTCGAGTTCACCAGTTTGTGGGTTGACAAAACATTTCTTAGTGGCGTTACTGGTCCAGTTGAAAAAATACTACTGTTGGTTACTGGTCCAGTTGGAAATACTTATTAGAGGAACTGGTTCAGTTGAAATTATCTACTGCACATACTGGGCTAGTCGAATTTTTCCATTACGATTTCCAATAGGGAAGTGCCTATGCTAAAATTCGGGTTATTTTTAATAGCTCGCCTTCTACTAGGTCTATAAATATTAAATTTTTTATCTGCCCAAAAGGTCTCTCCAGCAAGGTTCATACCAAGTTTATAGCGTGCAGGACTGAGCATCAAAAGTCGGAATTTTTTCATGTTAGGCATACAGCTACGAAAATATAGGGGTGCAGAAGTCGTGTGTTCAGCTGGATGCACAACAACTTTGGACGTCTAGGACGTCTAATTTGGCTTTGGCAAATTAGAACGTCTGTGGAGCCTTGGGTGGAGACTGCTCCAGCAGTTTGTGAGGTGAAGAGGGAAAAACGCAAAGCAACCAATTTTGAGCAACCCTCCAGAAAACCCCTGCAGATTGTCCCCTTTACCCTACTCCTATCTTAGTATTTTTCACCTTTTTTTTTACAGTGGTGTTGTTGGTTGGTCATTTTTCAGCCGTGTGCATATTTTTACGGAGGGTGGAAGTTGTACGATCGTCCAACTTTCTAGAACATGGGTTGGTGGGCCATTCATTGGGTGCCATCGATACAAATGGGGGGTGGAGGAGGATACCTCACTCTCACCATGATGTGTTTTTATGGAAGGCAAAACCAAAATCACACACAATAAGGTAGAATTACTTTCATTTACGTATTTTACAAAATAACTAGCTTTGGTATACCAAGTAAACTTAAAATGGGACTAAAAATTACTTCATTAGTCTGTGATATTGATGAAGAATTGCGAGATTGCTTATCCAGAATCGGGGGTCTTCCTGGGGACACAATCCATTGATTATTTTCTTTCAATTATACCACGACAACAGCTGTTGTTACGATAGTTGACAACAGCTCTCATCTTTTCCCTAGATCAAAGTTGGTATAAATAATCCAAGAAATAAAGGTTGTAATTTTGAACCAAAGGATCACACATTATTAATTAACAACAGGTTTAGACTCAGTACTTTGTAATACAGACAAAGCTCGTTATAATAAAATTTAAGGTGGGGGGGGGGGCATTTTTTATTTCATTATAAAATAATTTTGTTATGTTATGACGAAATATAGTTTTAAAAACGTCATATTTTCGTTAAATACGTGAAAAATATGAAAACCTAAAAACATTTATGTATTGTGTACCTAGATTAAACTTTTTAAGCCTAAGCAACGATATATTGTCTCAAAAGAGACCCAAAAATGCCAGAATAACGATCATCATCTGCGTACTAACCCCTGTTTAAAAAATTCGGTTGAGTACAACGGACTCGAAATTCTGATTGAATTAGGTATTTTGAAACATGTATTTTCGGTTAATTTAATTCAATATAATTTTTATTAACTTAATTGATGTTTGTATTGCCATTGTCATCAAAATTGATGTGAAATTGCTTTTGTTTTCTAGAAGTAGCCTTTATTTCAACAAGGCCTTGAGCGCTCGTAAAAACTCGGAAACAACATGCAGTCATTCTGGTGTTCTTGCTTGCAAAGGGCAGGACACAAGTGAGTCAAGATCGCTTCCTCAAGTGCTAGCATGGTTGCTTCACTTTGCGGATAGCCAGTCACAATGACGAATTACTAAGAGTTGAAGCTAAAAACGCTTGTGCATATTGGGAAACTTTAAACTACTTCTGCAGTATTATAATATATGAAATGATTTCTAAAGGAGTAACAGATGCTGTGATGGAGCAATATCCAGTGGATGTTATTATTACAATCCGAGCTTTTCCCAGTACCGAGGTTTTCCCATCAATAAGTTTTATATTTTCGTAGCGCAAGGGGGAACAAAACACCAGACTCACTCAAGCGATCATTGCTCTGTTTGTAACCTGGCAATAGTAATCGACAGTGCTGAGAGATCGGAACTCTTTCGCTCCAAAACGAAATAAGATTTTGGCTGTTACTGAGTCAAATTGTACTGAAAGTATTATGATTGCATTATTAAGGATGGTTTGGTGGTATTGGGAATGGAAAATTATTTCGTTACAAAGTATATTTCGTTATATTGGTGTTTAATTTGCACAGAAATATTTAGGGCCAACCAAAATACGCTAAATTTTTTCGTTAAACTGTGAGTGTTGTTGTAACTTACTTCGTTATACAGCTTTGACTGTATTAAAATTGTTTTAAGTTTAGGTCTAATGGGAAAAGTTACTAATTTATAAAAAAAAAAACCTATTCTAAAAACTTATTTTAAAAGTTACTAAGTTACTAAGTTATAAAAACAACAAAACCTTATTCTAAAACGTATTTTAATTACTTGATTATAGAAAAAAAAAGTAATGTTTACAGTATCTTGGTTTGATGTGTGTTTGTTAAACATTTTTTTGCAAATGGTAAGTCAGGCTGCAATACAACCCAGATAAAGGATTTCATTAGGTCAGATTAAAAATCAAAATCAAAACAGATTCTCAGAAACGGATTTGAAATTTTTTTTTTATCTAAGTCACTATCTGTCCCAATGCTTTAAAAAAAAAACTTTTCCGTTTCGCTTCTCAGTTTGATTTTTCTAAAAGTGGTCACTAACTACCAGAACGCTTATCTCAAAAAGATTTCACCATTCCGTTTTGTAAAAACTAAATTCAGATTTTTTAAAAAGTAGGTTACAGAAAAATGTAAAAGCTGAAAATATTTTGTGTTTGGATAAATGTTTCACAGGTATGGGGAAAATAATTCGGACTGGACTGGCAAGTGAATGGTAATTACGTTTATATATTTTTAATTTAATGTCTTTTATAACTCTTAAAAACTCTTTATTATTCTTTATTTATTTTAAGGTTTATTTAAACATTATTTTAAACTCTTTATAAATCTTTATACCTATTTTTTGTGTGGTTGGGGTTGGAAATTTGTTATAACAAAGGGTTTATTTGCGAATATAGACATAATTTCAGTATGTCTTAAGTTTTAATATTAAGTTTTAATTTCGAAAATAATCCCAAGCTGACAGTAGGAATTTTTGGGGGGGTGAGGGTTGTTATAACAAAGGGTTTATGTAGGACGTAATATACTGTTATTTTCACCCTTCTAGTGCATAATTTAGTTAACTTTTACAGTTAAATAATACTTCTTATTTGTATTTTAATTTCTAAAATAATCACAAACTGACAAAGTGAATTTTTTCTTCTGGGGGGATATACATGGAACACTTAGAAAAATCATGGAATTTATCAAGTCTGGAAAAGTCGGGGAAAATTAGCAAAAATTTGAAAAAAAAGTTTGTTATTCCTGTAATAGGGTGTCTACCAATCAGGAATGTTAGGAAAAAGTAAATAAATTATAAAGTATGTAAGGAAGTCAGAAAAAGTCAGAAAATTGGATGGTATGTCAGGAATTTTCACTACTGGTAAATGAGAGCGATTCTAAAATCTCTTAACCAGGCTATTGTTTATAAAATAAAAATACTTCGAACTACACCTGGATAACACATATTATCTGTTAATTTTGATTCGAATTTTTTTGTTCGGCCTAGTAGGGATGCTCGCCCTATAGCTGAGCAACCACGTGCTATTTATCACTTTTTAGTACATTATGCATTTAGAAGTGCTTCTCACACGACAAATTAGTAGGCCTAAATACTAAAACCGATTGGCTGATTTTTTTTTAGCAAAGATGTTTTATGTTTAATATTTTGGTGATTTTTTTATGGATTAAACCTACAATATTTGCTCTGCATGTCACGGAAAAGTGTTTTGCGTATTCCGTGGTTGATTTGAGTGATTATAAGTCAATCTTGATATGTGTTTACTGTGTTTACTGAAAAACTGTTTCTTGATTTATTCAAGCCAGCCTTAAATTTTGATAGGCCATGTTTTTTTCGGGAACGATTATGATCTGTCTTTGCTGCATTTCTGATAAAATTTCGACCATCTCGTTTTTATGTCAATTGTGGCCGACCAAAGCAGATTTATTCAAAAGCCTGAGTCTCTTAATCAAGTCATTAGGAACGTTGTAATATTTGTAATTGACTTTGTTCGAATAACTCACTTTTTCAACCATACCCGTTCATTTTTTCTTCGCTTTCATGTCTTCTCAAATTGGTGCAATAGTCGTTGTGTACTTGGCACTACGATTGGACTTGCTGGGTCGTTGTTCTGATGGTGTGAGTATTTTTTAACATAGCTGCATAAGCTGCTGTAACATCTAGCGCATAGAAAGTTTCTTTCAAATCTTTGTAAACCAGCAAACTGTAAAGCCCGTGTCTTCCCACATACTATTCCCTACTGACCACTGTGTCATTTTCAATAAAATTAACCAATTTATTCCCGAAGGTCAGCATGCCTTTTTTAGTGTCATTGTTGGTTGGTGTAATAACTAGCCCAGCACATGCAAACTATACCGATTAAAGCTTACAAAGACGAAGAAACTGACGAGGATGACTACGAAGCATTGGGTTTATAGCCATCCCCTTCTTAAGCCGTTACTCCTATTGAAAATACATTGTCAACACCTATCAATTTCAGTTTCACCAAATAATCAACTCCAGCTCTAGCTCCTATGATGCGAATTCCTCCCGAGATTCCTTCCAAAACTGAATATGCCTCCATGAGCACCAGTCCTAAAGTCACCCCTACAATATTCTGTGGTGTAACATAGATACGTTTCTACCCACCCTCACCCGGCAAACTCCCTAACATAGTCACTTCATTAATTTGTTACCTGGCCAGGTAATTGGAGAAACTGCTAAATTTATCTTGATAAAGTTTTTTCGAAAATCCTAAGGAGTATGACACAGTAATTCCTTGTTTTAGGAATTCTTGCGTATGATTGACTACAATAAAAAACATCGGAATTAGAATGACGTCCTTGTACAAAGTATCACTCTCAGTTTTCTTTGTTTATCCAAAAGACAGTGGTACAAAAGAATAAGGTTTCGAAATTTTGGGTCCAGTTGGGTGGAATTAAATCTATTTCAGAATCGTTAGAAAATGAGACATTCCGTCCAATGTTTTCCTCAATTTCGGAAAATATAGACTGCAAAGCTTTGTATTTAGTCTGACATAATGTTTTACTATAAATAAATAGCCGATCATTGTCATCTTTCATTACAGATGAAATTAAACAGCAAGTTTTTTTTCCCGCAATTTGCAGGCCCTATTATATTATACATCTGATATTTGAAGGTACAAATGGATAATTTGTAGGGTCTTTCTTAGGCACAAAAAAAGTCGTAGTTATATACACCTTGTTTTAATGTTTACAGAGATACCAAACTCATAAAGTTTTCAACCGAAAACTTGTCGCTGGAAACTTTGGAGTGGACCACTCAAAAGTCTACATTAAACCATAAATCCATATCGCTGGGAGAATAATTGGTAACGTTTTCTGCAGTAATTTTCCCGGTGACTTACGTTAAGTTTAAAGTGTTATAATATGGTAAATTAAACCATGGTTTTTCAATACATTTTTGTTAGGTTTCACTTTAGTTTTGTGTATAACCTCGTACACCCAAGTTCTAAGACAGCGGTTTATCACAGTCATTTGCCTTTTCACAAGAGAAGTAACAGGGGCAAGCCATGTGCATAGTATTAGGATAATTGAACATAGTGACGGATGTGGGTTTCTGCTCAACCTCTTGTTTCTTACAAATAAATTGTTTAAGATTTTTCAATAGATTTTTTATTTCCAGGTTCTCTGGGTGAAATCCAATCTTTATATTAAGATTTTTCGTTCGAAACGGAAGTCCCTGAACCCCTTAAATCGTTAAACTGTATGGAAGGACACAAGGAAAACTTTACACCGTCGTTAATCTTTGTACCTTTCTCTTTCAGCAAATTTTTTCAAGAGATTGAAGAGATTCGTTGGTCAGGATTGTTGAGACGTCTTGAGGTTTATCTATATTCCTTTTTTAATATACTAGCAACGTCGCTCGCTTCGCTCGTTCCGTCGGTGGCATCTCGCTTCGCTTGAGGAGGTTTGCATGAACAAACTATGACGACATGAACAAGCATCACGAGAGCAAAAAAAACTTTGATGTTATTTTTAAGGGTTTTTCGAATACATAAGAGTCATAATATCAAGTTACAGCCATGAAAATAGGGCTAACTGAAGCGCAATTTAATTATCTTTCATTTAGTTCTACTCTCATCTTTGTAGGTGCCGTAGTTCATAAGAGTAGATGTACAAACACGCATGCACACACGCAATATAGGATTTTGCATTTAAATTTTGTCGTGTGTCTGCTTAACGTAATTGAATTTAATATTAACTGCTAAACGGGTATTCTGTATTGCATTTATATATTGCATTTTAAATATCCGTAAATTAACTCCAACAGCTTTTCCACCAGTTTACTGCACATGCTTCATTCTTGACCGTTGCCCCAATCCATTGTTTCTGCACGATCTGAAAACTTCGATGCTTCCATGAAAAAAAAATTGGTCAACAATCGGTGACGCCTTATATTGTTGTTGATTGTTGCAAACGGTCATTTTTCGTCAATTTGGGGCATTTAGGATCTAAATTTGAATTTAAGAATATGCCTTAGAGAAATTCGGAGAATTTTCCTTTCTTCCAAACCCTTTCTCCAATTGTTGAGGCCACTATTTCAAGAGGAGTAGAAGGGCACACATATAAATAAATAAATAAATAAACACACTGAACGATTTTAATTATGTTAGATTTATTGAAAGGATGTACCTTGGGGGAGGGTCATCTTACCGAGCAATCAATTCGAAGCAAAGAGTCTTCATTTAAGACCTGGTTTGTGAAAATAAGAGTTACAATAATCTGTAAAATAAAAGAAAAGTCATCTGTCATGAATGGAACTCGAACCCAGAACATCCACGTACTAAACCGGGTATTAATAGTACGTGGATGTCCCGAGTTCTAGTTCTTATCAAGGTGGTTTTTATTATTTATTTTGAGATTGTTGCATCTTGTATTCTCACAAATCTAGTCTTTAATGCCTGTTTTTTTCCTTCATTCCTTACTCTGTCATCGTGTATTAAAGATTTTTTGGCAGGAGAAGAAAAAGCAAATTAAGGACATAGCTTTCCCCCAGCACGTGACAAAAAAAGTTTACGTTGACAGAACTTGCTTATTTTACAGGATGACCAGAAAGTATACTTCAATGCAATGCACAATCCGATTATAAATCTAAGCGAACCTGCTTTACCGAGTTATGCTGTTACTAAGGTATTTGTCGACAGCAATTGCTTGTTTCAAGATGGGCCAGAAAGATTACTTCAATGCTGCGAAAAAACCGATTAGAAATCTAAGTTCACCTACTTTACCGAGTGATGTGGTTACGAGGAATTTTGTGCTGGAAATCAGCTTCATGATAATCGGTTTCTGCACAAAAAGCGCTTTGGAAAAAGCAAGCATTTTTTTCGTTAATTCCGGTCCTCTCTCAAGCTTCATATGAAGAAGTTCTGGTTTAATTCGTAAAGCAGTTTCATACTTCAGCGATCCAAGCGCAGCATTCTTTGCTAAATGTAAAGTAGGAACGAGAGCCCTTTACATTACTAAACTAAAGGACGAGCATTCAACAGCTACCGTTTTCGAAAATCCAAACTTAATAGAATAAAATTTGCCCATTGTGGTAAAGGAATTCGAAGATTTACCGAATTCGAAAACGTTTATTTCTAGTTAGATTTGCACGTACACTTCCATAGATGACTCGTCTTATCCCATCGTAATTGTAGTTAATTCCTGGCCCAAAGTAGTTAACCACATGCCGGGAAAGACTTATGTTGCCAAAACTTTAGAATTAACAGGGTTCTCCTGAAATGGTGTAACAGTCTAACCAGTGACTTCCATCTCCATCATGGCAATCTTTCAAGTTTACGATTCCTTTTTCACCAGTAGGTCTAAGTTTCAAGGGAAGCGTATCTTTACTAAAAGTACCTCTAAATTTTGGATTTTCATTACTCTCGCCAATCTGTTTAAATCGAAGTCCGTTAACGGTTTATCAAAATCGATTAAACCCTAGGTGGTTTTAAGTTGAGACCTTGCCACGGGCAATTTTTTGTGCTTTGGTTTTTGCTTTTTTCTTCAAGCTGGAACCTAACACTTGCTTGTGATGTCGCACGAGTTCAGCTGGAAGTTTTGCACTATTTTTATGGCAGATGCAACCAGCGCAGTCCTTCCCACCAATCCTCCAATACCAGCTAAAATCGGTCCTAGCAATGCCAATGGTAAAACGCCACCTTTCTTTTTTAGTGATCTTGTTTTGAGCACTATATTTTGTATTATCATTATTATTTAATAAATATCTTCGACTTTGACTCTATCCAACTTTGGATTCCTTTTTCTTGTCACCAATGAGCAGAGCGTGACAGGTAGTGTTATCTGGGACCACTGCTCTGAATTACAGTTTGATTTGGACATCACAGATTCCCGATTGACACCTCACGGACTGTTTGGAGAAATCCAACTCCATGACAGGATAGGCTTTCGTGAACTGACGCAAGTAAAACTCAAGTTTTTGGTGTCGTATCACAGCTGCCTAAATTGCTGCACCATTCTGTAGAGGCCAACATACTCTTCAGTCGCAAAATTAGCGTTCAAATCGAGAAATGGATATAGTTTGGAATTTAGAGTCATGTGAACATCTTGCAAACTGCAGTGGTCGAACACGGCAGGGATTTTAACTTAAGAGTCCTGTCTGTTAGTTTGAAAAGCTTGAACTATCTACCTAAATTTCTCAACTGCGGAAGCAGTCAGCATGCGGCAGGTGAGGGGACCTTATGATTTTGAAACCGGGAGGTGAATTGGGATAAGAGGAGTATAAAGTGGCATCATTGTTTAGGCAAGAATTGCCTATAATACCAATGTGCACATAAATTGTATTGACGCACACAAAGTCAACAGTATTTTGACTCTCTCGACTTCTGACGTAGTTGCCCAAGTCAAACCCCAAAACTGGAGCCAAACTCTTGTCACCCCCAAAAAATTCATCTTTTGAAATTGGTAATTATCAAGTCGGTTCTTAAAGTGTTTAGATTAGGAATAATTGTAACTGCTTCCTTGCTATGAGCATTTGCATATTGAAAGCCTCGATTTCATAAGCACCACGACTTACTAACACTTTCTGCCAGAAGGCATCAGTATTGGTTGTGTATTGAATTTCGTTATTTTTTGAGGTAATGTTGTGTATGCTGTTACAAGTATTTAAATTAAGCATACCCTATTTGAAATCCTACTGGAAATTTTCTACTGGACCAGTACGAATTTTCCTACTGGACCGGTACTACTTACTGGTTTTTGGAATACTGGACCAGTAGGGTATTAATACTGGTACTATAGCAAGGACCAGTAGAAAATTATTACTGGTCCAGTTACAATTGTGCACTAGACAGTAGGATCTTGTTACTGGACCATTACAAAATAGTTACTGGTCCTGTAGACTCTTCTTACTGGAACAATAGCCAAGGTGTACAGGACCAGTAGGGTTTTCCTATAGGAACAGTGAAAATCTTGTACTGATCTAGTATAATTATATTACTGGACCAGTAGGCTTCTCTGGAAAAAATTACGCATACATATGCTATACTATTAGTAAATAGCATTACAACTGATTATACTTTCCTGAAATATTCCTATATACACGGTTAAAATGTAGCTACTAACATTGGACCTAACACTATTACTTAGCCATTCGGCAACACTGTCTCGGGAACATCTAGCAAACTGGGATCCATGTAACATGTCCATTGATCAGCTTTTCCCTCGGAAATTCCATTCTACATCCCACAACCACCCTGCCACTCCTTTCTCATGTTGTTTCC
>JAHWFP010215928.1:0-12689 GCA_023313725.1 Lithobius niger
TACATACAAGAATCAACAAAACTTTTGTCGTAATGCCTGAGGAAGATGGCAGCCAGTTATTGAACATTTGCAAGAAGTAGACATACTCTTTATTTGTGAAAATGAGCGGTGAATATATTAATTCTCCGAAATATGACTGAATTTGTCAAACTTTCACAGTAACACTACGAACAGTTAATTTGTTAGAACAATCACCTTAAACGTGCATGCCAAAAAAAAAGGCTATAATTAGTTTTTATTACTTGTAATGCAAAATCTGTCCACTTTTTAATGTACGGTTAAGGTAATTTACAATACTGTTGTGTGGTAATGTCATTGACTAAGCTTAGTTATAACAATCACCAAACATGCATGCCAAAAAGCTATAATTGGTTTGTATTACTTGTAATGCAAAATCTGTGCACTTTTTAATGTTTGGTAAAGATTATTAAAATATTGTTGTTTAAGGGTCATTGAGTAAGGTTTGTTATAACAATCACCTTAAATTTGCATGCCGAAAAGGCGATAATTACGTTGTAGTACTTTTAATGCAAAATCTGTCCACTTTTTAATGTACGGTAAAGGTCAATAACAATAATTAGTTTGTATTACTTATAATGGAAATTCTAATGTACAGTAAAGGCCATTTACTACATTGTTAATTGTCTAAGCCACTTACGGCTCCAATAAAGATGTAGATGTAAACTGACTAAGTTTTGTTAAAATTAGTTTGTTTTACTTTAATGCAAAATCTGTCCACTTTCTAATGCAATAACCAATAAGGTCATTTACAGTATTGAAGAAAAGGGGGACATTGAACAATTTTTTTACTACTCTCTAACGGAGGAGCATGTGTATAATAAATTTGTATCTGAGATTTAAAAAAAAAAGCTTTGGGGTTAAGGGTGGAGGGTGGGTTCAAGTGCCCCCATGTGCGCACGCCCATGTTCCCCGCGCAACATAAATTAATAAGTCATCGAGGTGTGAGGATGTGGTATTTAAAGACCTGAATTTGTCCTGGTAAATAAAATAAAAAAAAAAGGATTGCCAGTCCTGACATTGTCCAACATCTTTGCCCCCGCCCCCCCTTCCTTACTACGGCCCTGCCTGAAAGTCTTATAACTGAAAATAATGTTTCCGTTTTTCCGTGTCTTGACACCATTGTGCAATTTGTGATAAAACACAAATAGCTCAGCCAGTGCAGTAGTGAATTAGTGAAATAAAATCATCACTTACTGCTTTCCGAACAGAGGCGTATCGAGTTTTTGTGTTTATAAGTGGTATGAAAGTAAGATATCCACCCAAAACTTGTGGAAGAGAAGCCGCCAAATTTCCAATATGTGGTTGGCCTTAAAAAGTACTGATATCATTGAACTGGAGAAAGCCACCAAAATTTAACCTTTTAATCTACAACATTGCCGTCTTTTTTTTTTAATCTACAACATTGCCCTTTTTTTTAATTTCCTTACGCATAGCTGATGCTGTCACCATCAGTCAGTACGAACGAAAATGGGAGAGTACTGGTAGTCGGGTAGAAGATTGGCTGAACCTTGAAGTGATGTATAACAAGTTTTTTTCAGGAAGTTGGCCTTTTACATGCACCTAGTCAGAATGTGGATGATGCCGCCATGGCATCGGTTGCTGAAAGAGTTTTTTCGCTTTAACTACCTTAACCGTTGGTCAGATCGAAAAACACAAAATACAAGTCTAAAACAAAATTTAATCTTCAAGAAAAGTCCCATTCAATTTTTATGTAAAGTTAACTCTTATGGCCCTAATTTTGTCATTTTATGGCACAGTGACGGAAAATAGTACATTTAGTATTACAGTATATAGCATTCCTGACTACGAGCTTTTGCTTTAACCTCTTTAATTACCTTAGATGGACATATTTGGTTATGTATTCTTTCCATCAAAGCTAACCACAGTTTTGTAGCTTAAATAGGGACAGTCCTACACTCACTGAAAGGTGTAATTCCGTAGCGGCGAAGGAGAATGGTGATTTTCTTATTGTAAGTGCTCCTATGAGCTACCTAATTACCCTAGATGGACATTAACATTAATACTTCTGGAAAGAATACATCCCCACCTTTTAGAACAGCCTAAGTATGTCTATCTTGGGTAATTAGATAGCTTGTAGGGTGCACTTTAAAATTAAAATTCGGCAAATTCTTTCGCCATTATGAAAACCCCATTCAACGCGCGTAGGACGGGCCCTATTTCAGATACACAATTGTGATTAGCATTGATGGAAAGAATACATCATCACCTTTTAGGAGAGCTGAAGTATGTCCATATAGGGTTATTAGATAGCTCATAGGAACACTTTGAAATCGAAAATCACCATTCTCTTTTTCCGCTACGGCATTACAACATCTTTCAATGGGTGTAGGACAGTCCCTATTTAAGATGCGCAATTGTGATTAGCATTGTTGGAAAGAACACATCACCACCCTTTAGAAGAGCCTAAGTATGGCCTAGGGTTATCAGGCAGCTCATAGCAGCACTTTGAAATGGAAATTCACCATTCTCTATTGCCGCTACGTCGTTACAACAAAACCTTTCAGTGGGGGTAGGACGGTCTCTGTTTTAGGTACACAAGTGTGATTAGCATTGATGAAAAGAATACATCACCACCTTTCAGAAGAGCCTAAGTATGTATATCTAGGGCAGAGAGGTGAAAGTAAAGGTTCATAGTGCATTTTCCGTCGATTTGGCATAAATATTGACAAATTTGGGCCATGAGGGTTAACTTTACGTCAAAATTGAATAGGACTTTTCCTGAAGAAAATTAAATTTTGTTTTAGACTTGTATTCTGTGATTTTCGATCAGATCAACGGTTAAGAAGTTACAGCAGAAAACTGACATTTGGCCACCGATTTTGACCTTGACCTTCGTTAAAAAAATTCCCCAAAGATGCCAGGGTGGCATCATCCAAATTCTGACTAGCGGCATGTAGAAGGCCAACTTAATGCAAAAAAAAAAAAAAACCTTTGTTATACCTCACTTCAAGGTTCCGATAAGAAAAAATAAAAAAAAACCTTGTACTGGTAACCTGACTTAGCGTACGGGAGGGAAATAGGTTTAGATTTCTTAAGGAAGAACTGCCTACAATTTGAATAGATACGCAACGCAACTTGAAACTTTTGAAAAACCGAAACTCACGACCAACATTTCAAAAGCTACACGAAGCAGAAGTACAAAACAAACAATCCCAAACAAAAGCAATCATCCTATCTGCTGAAAGGTGGTAACAAATCACGTGTATGTTCATGTGTCACAACGTCAGGAAGGCTTCATAAAAATGTCGACGATATCGCACCATCCTGCTGCAGTGGGTTCAACAAAATGCCACCGTCAGATTGTGAATTTATAATACTAGGAACGAATAAAGGCCAGGGAATATCAATCGGTTCCTTCCTAAAGCACCGAACAGAGCGACCAGAACGCACCGCTGTTAGAGACAGTTTGGCTCCAAACTTGACGTCGCGCGTGCGCAGTGATGTTGCGTCAGCCGTTCAGTACCTTCCTAAACTACAATACAGCTCAGCAGAGTATTCGATACGTCATACCATCGCCGCGACCAGACCTGGCTAATGGATTTGACCAGGATTGGCTAGTAGATGTAACCAGGCGAGAGCAACGCCAAATTGCGAACCATCTCAGGGAGGTGGTTTGCTGGGGTGGAGGTTTGAGCATGCGCGAGGGAACAGTTTTGACGAAACAGATTCATCGCTGACGACGATGACGTCAACCAAGCCGCATCAACACGGATATTAGCAGGGAATGAGCCAAACTGTCACCAACAGTGGTGCGTTTGGTTTGGTCGTTTAGGAAGGTACCGCTTGTTTTAAATGTCGCTTTGTATTCCACCGTTTGCACAAGGCCGACTGGGAGAGGAGCAGCAGGTTTTGGCTCCTGGCTACATGCTACTTGCTGAACACTGCCGAATTCTTATTTTACCAAAACAGTACTAAGAGACTTTAACTTCCTGGCACGTGCAAGAACTTGTGTAGAGGTGAGTCAAGACGCGCAATTTCTGCTCCAGTCGGCCTTGGCTCGAGAAACAAAAATACCTTTCTCAAGTGGCACTATCACCGATTGAAAAGCGAAAAAAAACTACCATGGCGCCATCTAGCGGCAGTGTTATCGTTAACCTTTACAGCTCGCTCCCAGGTGCATGAGGACTTACCAAATTTTGACTCAGTAATTAAGGAGGCTCGTGGCTTTCTTGTTTCGTTAAAAGAAATGGCGTGCATTCTTTCGATTGATGCAAGCAAGTGCTAGACAGCGCTAGATGTTGCCAGATTCTGCAGGCTTTCAGTTGGTGATAGTGCCACTTTTAATTTCGTTTAAACGCTCGTTGAATTGACTCATGAATGAACTAAACGCAACACAAGGGATATTTTTCACAAATGCAGAGCGTAATTTTTAACAAGTTAACTGAAAAAGTAAAAACAGACACTAGTTCGACAAATGGCCGCATGGAGTCAGGACTCCGATTATAGAGACAATTATTGCTGCGTGGCTAGCATCAGGAGCCCGTCCTTGAGTTAAAGTGGCAATATCACCGGTTGAAAGCAGACGAATTCTGACAACATCTAGTGCTGTGTAGTACCATCTAGCGTATGCTCGCACCAAGTGAAGGAATGCATAACCGCATTTCTTTTAACGAAACAAACAAGCTACGACATCGTTAATTATTTAGTGAATATTTGGTTCATCCTCGTTCGTGTTCCTGCGAGCAAGGTATAAAGGTTAACAATATCAATGTCGCTAGATGGCGCCACGGTATTTTCGGTCGCATTTCAATCGGTGATAGTGCCACTTTAAGCTGCAAGGGACACTGGGTACACGTGGATGTAAAAGCATCAGGGCACGTTTACGCAACGGCTCGCCTTTGAATTCCCGCAGCTAGAAGCTAGAAATTATCTGAAATTACAACATGGCGGTGGTTTTAGCTCTGCCAGCTCGCAGCGAAACGAGTCAGTAATTGAGTTTAGAAGCGATTAGGAAAATTATTTCGTCAGGAGGAATTCTTTATCTCACTGTCACGAATTATACCACTGCAAGCATTTGCTCACAGGATGTCGGATTTAGCTAATCCAGGAAGCGTTGTTACCATGGCGACGACGCCTTTGCCATCGCGATTAAATTTCAGCTGCGAGAATGCAAAGACGAGTGGTTGTGTAAACGCACCCTTAGCTTAGTTTGTCAGACTAATGCTGTGAGAGCGGATTTCTTTCTTTACCTGAAAAATGTAATGAAACTGAATAAAAGGCTGATACAATTTTGATTATGATTGGTGAATGTAAGACTGCCAAACGAATAATACCTTGCAGAAATGCGTTTATATGGGGGTTTCCTTATTTCAGTGTATTTAAGGAATTCTTTCAAGGCTACCTTGCACCCTTCTCTCTACTCTTTAGCGATTTGCTAGACTTTTATGTGTATGGTTTGGATAGGGAAATCGCATTCCTTTACTATGGTTTTTCCTGTTTTTTTCTGCCCTTGGGGACCCATTCGAAGAAAGGGGTGCGGTTGCCCCGGCTCCAATTCCCCCCCCCCCCCCCATAAAAAAAATGTTGGGGAAAAATATAATTTTTTTAACTATCTAGTTTTTGTTTCTTTTTTAACTGGGATCCGAGCCCCAGATTAAAGTGGCATTATCACCAATCGAAACGCGAACGAAAATACTCTGGCGCCAGCGGCAGAGATATTGTTGATCTTTACAGTCTGCCCCAAGGTGCACGAGGACGAATCAAATTTTTATTCAATAATTAAGGAGGTCGTGGCTTGTTTGTTTCGTTAAAAGAAATGGCGTTGTGCACTCCTTCGCTTCGTGCAAGAAAGTGCTAGATAATACTAGATAGTGCTAGTTGTTGCGACATTCTGCAGACTTTCAATCGGTATCGGTGATAGTGCCACTTTAATAGAGCAGCGTCAAGTGACGTCATATTGCTACAAGAGAGATACCTGCAAGGGGCACTAGATTGAAATGGTGGGTTAAACAACGGCACTTCTAGTCAAACCAGTACTTTGAGAGTGGATTTCGTAGGCTTAAAAAACCGTTGTTTTCTCCCATCCCTTGGCTACAAGGTTGTAATCGGAAAATAAAGATTCTACTTGCTTAAAAATGTCAGCAACTGCCAACAAATCGACAAAAATCGCGCATTTTATGCCTAAGAAATCCAGTCTAATAGCATTGGCTTCAGTAAGACGCTCTTCTTTTCCCCTACCAGTGCACCTTGCAGCTAACCCAGTTACTGGCTCCACCATACAATAATACAATGCAATACAATAATGCTACGTCGTGTCACTGCCCTATATTATACTCATTCTCACTCGTTGAGGCGGCTCATTAGCTTGAAACGAGCGCCCAGGATTTCCATCTTGCAAGTGTACTAATACGTTATCGAAACAGGAAGTTACGCAGCTTAAGCAGATACATGGTGTAGCCATGTTATCAAACGAAATGGGAAGTTTTGCAGTGTAGCCACTCTTAATCAAGTTTGGGCAGCAGCCACCCAGTCAGTGTAGGAAACAAATCTACTGGCGCTAGCGTTCGATTTGATTCGCCCGTGAGTCGGGGGAAGCCCCTTGGAAGAGCCAATCCATCCGACACCATTCCATCCGACACACAGTGCATGTGGCCAAAGTGAGACCTGTAAAGCAGTTACCGAATGCCGTTTGATTTAGAGGTCAGTGGTGGGTTTACGATGATGACGTCACTAGCAGAGCGGGGATTCCCCGTGTGCATTGCTCAGTTGGCGCCACCGCTCTTGCAATATGAAACCATGGACCATTGAGGGCAGGACCATATCACGCACGCCACGCATACACGACAACTAGACTAAACGAGATCATAGACGAAAAGGACGTCAAATTTGACCCACAAATACTACGGTAAGGGTATTCAATCCAGGAGTTATTTACAATCTAGATTCTGTTAGGTAACTAATAATCATAGATTCAATTAAAGTTTTGTAAAGGTTCTTGTCCGAAAAAAAAAACCATTAAGCTAAAAGAGAACGAGCAGTATGGTAGTGTTCAGAGACCTTTAAAAATCGAAAGTTTACAACTTTATCTTAAAAAAAGAACGTGATAAAAGGATTTGAACGTTTTAACTGTGGTTTAATTTGATTTTTTTTATCGACACAAGTCGTATAAGTTTTTTTGTTTTTTGCAGTTTACCAAAGATTTTAATTTTGAATGAAAACGCAATAAAAGGTAAATTGAGAACACGTGTCAGTATGGCTCAGCGGTAGGACCTCGGCCTTTGGTTTCAAAGGTCCTGGGTTCGATTCCCCGCTCAGGCAGTCAGACATATAAGTCAAAAGGCAACGTAAATAGGTTTCCATCTGTATTTATTGGAATTAAAAGGTAATTCGGATAGTCTTCTGTGCAAAGTTGGTTAAGTGGACCTTGGAAAACCCGGAAAAAGTCTTGAAAATGGTTTCGTCTGTTATGTACAAACCGTGCAGCAAAGGCGGAAGGAAATGGTGATCTGGTTCGCAAGTTCGACTCCAGGTCACGTCACTTGAACGAAACTTATTTGCCTAAGGCGGGGGGGGGGGGGCGTAATGTGAGGGCCATTTAGGGCCGGGAAGTGGTTAACGTAGGGTCCTTTCTTTTGGAATTTCGTAGAAAAACCTTCATCATGAAAAAATGGGCATATTAACCCTGTTGTGGCCCTGTGGACGGCCCCCTCACTCGGGGTCCAGGTTGCAGGGCTATCAAACTAAGGCGTGATGCCGTGCGTTTAATTTTCTTGGGGCAGTGCCCCCACCCCCCTCCAAGAAACCTCGAGGTCCATTGCCCAGGGCTCGGCCCCTCCCAATCCGACCCTGTAGCAATGGGGGTGGGGAGGGGGGCGCCATTGCGTGCTAGTCGCAATAGGGAGGAATTCTGTAGAAAAGGGTGGAAACCGCTGCCCTACAGTTCCACCACCCCAATAACAACGTCTAGTAATGCATACCGCCCCCCCCCCCCCCCCCCCCTTTCCGCGTTGGCCGAAAACAGTCAGTCCAAGCACCCACTACAATTTTTCTTCCAGCGAAACTCGCCTCCCTTTCCTCCTCCGCCATTTCAAGTGGCGCTATCACCGATTGAAATGCGCGAAAATGCCATGGCGCGCCATCTACCGGCAGTAATATTGTTAACCTTTACCGCTTGCTCCCAGGTACGCGCGGACGAACCAAATTTCCACTGAATAATTTCGGAGGTCGTGGCTTGCGTGTTTCGTTAAAAGAAATGCCGTTGTGCGTTCCTCCAATTGGTGCAAGCAAGTGCTAGATGTTGCCAGATTCAGCCTACTTTCAATCGGTGATAGTGCCACTTTTAATGCGCAATTCTACCATTCTGATGCAGTCCACCAGAACATACGCCAAAGTCTCTTCACCCTCCCCACAAATACCACACGTATCATCCATGTCCTCAAATTTTGCTTCCATATCACTGGTTTCGAGTGCTCCAGCCCTACCCCTAAACAATAAACTACTAGCCCAGTCTCCCTCGTTATACCTCACACGCGCAATTCCGTTTTTCCTTACTGTACAAACAAGTTGGCCTTTTCCTTTCCGTCCCACTTTCCACATCCTTCTTTTTTTTTAATTTTAACCACCTTCTGCAATCACTCCCCGCAAATTTCTGTTGATAGTAGACTGTGTCCCCTATATTCAAACCAATGCCAAATTTCTTGTGACCTTCCCTGGCCTTCCTTTCCCACTTAGTTTCCCATCGCGCCCACATGCTCAAGTAGTTCGATCCATTTTTTTTTAAAACCCCCCCCCCCCCGCCACCCCCCGACATTTGATACGCAAACAGAAACAACGAAACCGATTTAACTCCTCGCTTCTCTAGCCTTAAAATTCGATCAGCCCAGAAAGTTGTTTCATTTGAACGCTAGATGGCGCCAGTCGCCACGTGCGCGTTTGTAATGCTGCTGCGGGTCGCATGCTATATAAAAAAAAAAACGTGTATGTACGATGTAGATGTTTTATTATTTCGCCGCCTTAAATTTTAACATTTATTTAAACAATAGATTGATGTATGAAAAAATAAATCAGTCTGTAGAACCATGAAGTAGGGGCTGACGGCTTTCATATATACAAATGCTATCATTAGGCCGAAGAAAACATTACTAACCATGTTCGTCTTTTTGAAGCCGGGTGAATATTTTTTTCAACCACAAAAAATCTTCTGCCTGCGTTTAAGAAGTTAAAACAATGCGTAACGACCAAGTCTACGATAATTTAAAATGTTCATGTCTTCCCAAAATTTGAGGTGCAGTGAACATTTTCCTTTCTTTTTGGAATTCTTAATTCCTGGGGTATGGATAAGTCTTTCCATATCCATACTACCCTTGGTATCGCACACACAAACATTCATCCAGACCAGTTAAATTGGGTCATTTTTTTTGGGGGGGGGGGGGTGACCCGGACAAAATTAGGAGAAAACTGAAAACTGGTACACAGGTAGGCCTACATTTCATCGTCCTGAGCAACAAGGCCATAAGATTCCCGCCGTTGCTTTCGCCTCCATCTTGGGAAAAAAATAGCGTTTTTTGGCTGTGTCTCTTTAATCGTCAACAAATCCGAAGCATAATGTGAGGCAAAAACGTTTAGCACACAGTTATGGACAGGAAAGGTGATATAGTGTATATCTTTCTCGTAAAAGCAGCCATTAGACCCCAAAATCGTATTTAAAGTATATCACCCTTAATTCGCGCGAATGTGCCTTTTTTTCAATTGGTTGGTATAGTGATTTTCGTGGTCAAATTGCTCGTGCGAGTCCCCCTAATAGCCCGAAATGGACAAACTTAGGATTTTCTAAAGGTGTTGGTCTATTCTTTCTATCCATATTAATCGAAATTGTTTAACTTAGATAGGGACCGTCCTACGCCCGTTTTAAGGTGAAGAGATTCCCAGGGCGCTGGATACGGCCTAATGCCTTGCCCTCCCCAATCTCCTGGCGTACGTAACTCGACTTCTTTTTGTGTGAGTTTGTGAAAGACACTGTGAAAGACACTGTGTACGAAAGAAACTGTGTATGAAACACTGCGCCAACGGATAATCGCCGCTATTGCTTTGTGTGACGCCTGACATGCTACGAAATACAGACTACCGATTAGACATTTTGAGAGCCACATGGTGTCCATATCGATATATCGTGAATGGAAAAAAAAAAACTTTCCAATTGGGCGACCACAAGATTGTTCAAATATCGCAATTATCATAAATGTTGCAAAGCAACCTATATCATTAATCTTGGTCGCGCTCTACTGCTCGCGCAGAACAACAGTGTGTTCAGTTCGGTCAAATACAGGCAAAACAACATCAATGTTGACATTTTTTAAAGCAGTGTTTTTGATAAATGTTTGGGCTCCGGCATTCGAATTAGTAAAAAAAATATTTTAAAATGTTGTATGTAAAATACAGGGCTGATCCAAAAAGTAAAACTGGCGACCTTAAGGAGTTGGTGGACATTGTTGTTAAGTGTATAGCTTTTTTGGCTAATACTAATAACTTTTTGTTTTCCAATCAGGTAAAAAATGGCCGTGTATCACTACACGTCTGAAGAAAATTTGAAGAAAATTCAAGACAGTGGAATTATTTTAGCATCTCGTGACTATTACAGGGATGCAATGCTGGGTGATGGTACGTATACAGACCTAAATAAATACAGATGCAGACCTATTTCCATTGCCTTTTGAACTTAAATGTCAGACTTCCTGAGCGGGAATTGAACCCTCGAACGTTTGAGCCCAAAGCCCTAACATTACTTACACGGCCATTTTTTTTTTTTTTTTTAAAAGGAAATGGCCAAAGCAGCACTTAACATGTGTCGCATAGACCTTAACTCTAACCGTCAAACGAGTACTTTTTTTGTTTTCTAATTCGTGATACTTCAAGGAAAAGACAGGTGTGAGGTCTCATTGGTGTGCTATTTAAATTTCGTACTTGTATTCATTCGTTGCCTTTTGCTTAGATTAGAAAACAAAAACGAACTCGTTTGATGGTAAGGTAAGATTTAACTGATCTGAAGTCAAAACAGCAGAGGAACAAAAATAAACTTTTCCTGTAAGGTATCAGATACTGCAGTGTTGCTGTACTGTTTAGTCCACGTGAAACCTTACTGCTGTATCCCATTGTTTTCACCATTTTACTTGTGCACGTGATAGATCAGCTAAGATTGGTGCATTCAACTTGGCTAAAGGATATCGCTGGAAAATGTTTAACATAGGGATGCACCAAATACAAAACTTACCGAATACCGAATATACAACTGAATACTTAACTTGCTGAATACCGAATATACAACTGAATACTTAACTTGCTGAATACCGAATATACAACTGAATACTTAACTTACCGAATACCGAATATACAACTGAATACTTAACTTGCTGAATACCGAATGCCAAATATATAACCGAATACTCGACTTGCCGAACACCGAATACCGAATATACAACCAAATAGTTAAACTGCCGAATACCGAATTATTTGGTTTCGGTGCTGAATAATGGCCGAGTGGGCCGAATACCAAATTATTCGGCCGAATACTTGACCGAATACCTGTAATTTAAACATATTTGATCATTTTTTCTTTCTTTTAGAAATGTCAGAAGACAAATCCTCACAAACCAAAAAGTAAATGCTTAGCTAAGCGTTCTCACATTCACACAATTACATAAATTTATACTAAAAAATATTCGGCCGAATACCGACAAAACTTAACACTATTCGGTCGAAAACCGAATATCACTATTTGGCCAAAATCAGTATTTGGCCGAATACCGAATAGCACTATTCGGCCAAAATCAGTATTCGGCCGAATACCGAATAGCACTATTCGGCCAAAATCAGTATTCGGCTGAATACCGAATACTTGAATTTTTGGCGGAATAGGCCGAATACCGAATAATTACCGAATATTCGGTGCATCCCTAGTTTAAAAGCCATTCGTCTTAGTGTGCTTACCAGCTTTACAGGTAATTCAGGGTTCTTACGAGTCCTTGAAAGCCTGGCAATATCCTAGAAAGTAATAATGAAATTCCAAGTCTAGAAAAGTGCTTGAAAGTCTTGAAAAAAGATATATGTATCTTCATAAGGGCGATGAACGGAAAGTAGATGACGTGACTGAAGAACACTGAAAAATTTAGCAAAGAATTTTAGGCTCTGCCTTTAATTGTATTTACGTGTACAATGGTTGGATGTAGCAGAAGGTTTCACGTGAAACCTTTACAGTACTTTACAGTACAGCAACACTAGTATCTGAAACCTTACAGGAAAGTTTATTTGTGTTCTTTTACTGTTTTGACTTCGAACCAGTTAAACCCTACCTTAAGCATGAAACGGGTTCATTTTTTGTTGTCTAATTCGTGCTACTTAAGGCATACCATGCAGTTTACATTTGCTTGTTTTAATGTTTTGTATCTTTATTAATTACGGTTTTCTAGAAACATACCCTTTAATCTTCAGTCTACGTCTTGCAACTGGCGTTAGCTGTTTAGCATTGTTGCGTAATAACAATGATTAAAACAATGTAAAACAATCGATCTGGTCGTTTAGAGCTCCCTAACCCCTGAACCACTTGACCAGTAAAAAGGATGGCATGCATTTATACTGTCTGGCCATTTCCTATTTTTCTCTATACTGGTGGCTGGTTTTCCGATGCCTAACACATAAGTGTTTTTTTTTTTTGG
>JAHWFP010215930.1:0-16470 GCA_023313725.1 Lithobius niger
GATCTCTTCTCTGGTCACCTTTATAAGAGTGTATTATTAAGAGATAGCTTGGGCAGGGGAACACCCTGTCACCTTCACCTTTTACAAATCACATTCCGCAGAGCCTATATATATTATATTGTCTTGCACTTCAGGTTATTCCATGCTTTTTTCATTTGACACAGCCACTGAGCGCTTGGTTATCACACAAAAAGGCAAGAGGTCTAAAAAAATTCCAAGAGCACTATTTTCAATGGAAGATGTGCAGCCGTTTGTCGCGAATTTCGCGAAGTTTAGGTTAGAAGCCTATAAAATACGTAAGATAAACTGGTTTAATTTTAGTTTGTTTACGAGTATGTTTAATGGTGAATTAGCGAAATAAGATTAAATACGTATTTTTGTTGATGCTTGTTACAAAGGTTGTAAAATGCGTAATTTGGGAGAAAAGTGCTATGTAGTTAGCAATTCAGTTAGTTGCATTAACAAGGAAGTTAACAACAAGGAAGTTTTGAATAAATGCGCAAAATAAGCAAAAATAAATGAGTTTTACCTGGAATCTTTAGAAAGGCATCTTCTTCAGTTTAACGCGTATTCTATTTTGGATAGCCTAGTTGCTATGGTAACTGAATGAGCGATCTTTATAAATAAGCTACGTGATATCTCGGACGGCCTTGTTAAGAAGGTTTTGATATCTCAGGTGGACTTAACTGATGTGTAAGTGATGTATCAGTTGGCCTTAAGTATGTAAATAGATTAGTAAATCCAGTCCTTTTAGAGTGCATCTTTGATGTTTATCTGCATGCGCACGTGAGTGCAAACCTGTTATATTGTTGAACCTGTGGTGGTAAATTTATGAAGAAATAAACTTCACTTTGCCGACTGTGATTGACCCAGCAGCAACCTTCTCTCTTGGCTTCTTCCTTCCTTGTGCATGGGTTTTTTTCCTGAGGATTAGGTCTAACCAAGGCCTAATGACTTATCTTTCCTTCGAGTAATCTTGGACGTAGTCTAAGTTTTGTAAGTTGGGTCAGTATGTAGTGAGTTTGAATTTTTGTCATGTAAAGTATAATCTGGTTGAGTTGTCTTGTTTCGTTACAGCCTTGTGATTCTTCAAACGGAGTAAAGTATGGTTAGGTTCCCAACAAACCTAATTCCGCCCTAATTTTAAGTCGTATTTAAGGTCCGAGGGTAATGTAGCCTTGCTGTATTAGCTGGCAAGTTAATAGCTACACCTCGAGGGGCAACCTATGTAGAAGGCTGCCTAGTTTGTAAGCCCAACCCAAACCCCAAACTTACTCACTTTTGGTCAGTCTAACTTCTCTCCCCAGCTAGCTGTTTCCGGTCATTTTGGTGCCGAAACCCGGGGACAACAAGGCTAGTCGGGTGCAGCGAGGCTGGTTTAGATATGGTGATGGTTTGTGAGGTTCCTTTCAATTCCCGTTAGAGGTAAAGTTGCTCTTTGCGACATTCGATTGATCTTCCCCATTAGGGGGAAGATTAATCAGGGTTCGGCTGTTAACTTGTCTTTCATTTTGCACTTCTCTTGGCAAAGTTGCTTAGTTGAATGAGTTCCCTTTTGGTAGCTTAGTTGGTTTTGCTTGCTGCTGGTTTTCCATTTTCGTCATGGATCTAACTCAGTTGAAAAATAGTCGTGCGGCTCGCCGTCCTATTTTAAGAAGGCTGTGTAATGACTTAACACAGGCCATAACCGACAATGATAGGTCGTTAGTCGAAGCTTTGTTGGAGAAAATTAAGGTTAAGGAAGGTGCTTTGTTGCTGGTCAATGAACAGTTAGAAGTAGCCAGTGCAGCCGCTGATGTAGCAGCTGAAGTAACCGACAATGATGCCTTGAATGACATAATTATTCAGTTCAAAGTGCAAGCCAGTAGATTTTTGAAAACTACACCTGTCGCACGGACTCAGCCGGTTACGCAAAAGTATGCCAAGTTGCCAAAACTCCAAATAGCCAAATTTGATACACAGTAGCCGATTGGGAGCGATTTTCGAATGCATTTACAGCCGGCATAGACCAGAATCCGGATTTAGCTGACGTTGATAAGTTAAATTACTTAAGAGGATTGCTGAAGGAATCTGCCAGTTTAACGATCGTCGGATTATCGTCAACTAATGCTAATTATAGCATTGCATGGGCGCTGCTCAAGGAAAAATATGGTGACAAACAATTATTAGTGGCCGAACATGTGCGTTAGTTATGGGAGTTAGAGAAAATCACTAGAATTGACACGGGTGTGGAGCTTCGTCGTTTGATTGAAGATTTCCAGAAACACATCCGTTCCTTGGAAGTATTGGGGCAGAATGTGGCTGCTATGGGATCGTTGCTTTGCCCGATTCTTTTGAAGAATTTGCCTAGTCCTATTGTGCGTGAATGGCATCAGAAAAATAAAGGAGCAGCAGTCTACGATTTAATGGTAATGGTGGACTTTATTAAAGAAGAATTGAAGGGCATTGAACTTACATACAGCACTTCGTAAATTAGAGACAGCGCCTCTACAGTAGACAACTCACGGAAGAAGGAGTTTAGTACAAGGTCATCGGCTTCAGCATCAGCGTTACTCACAACCGAGGATGGAGTCAGTCCTGTTAGTAGTCAGAAGGGTCCAAAATCGTTTTGCATATTTTGCAACGAAGCCAACTTGCATTCGTCAGCAGTATGCCCTAAATACGTAGCCAATCAAGAGCGTCGCTCGTCATTAGCCATATCTCGTAGCTGTTTTCATTGTTTGCAGAAGGGTAGTCACTTTGCAAAATACTGCGACCAACGAATCGTCTGCCGAATTTGCAAGTCAGGAACTCATCACACGTTGTTATGTCATAAGAGAAATCAGTCCACGGCACTTGCAGTAAGCAGTGGGAGACGTCAGCGAGAAGTACGTGGTTCAGTACGTCAAGACAAGGAGTGTGCTAGCAGCAATAATAATTCAACAGATAGGTCGGAGTCGGCCTTGATAGCTTCAGCTTCTTCATCTGGAAGCAAGAATTCAAGCATTCAGCATTCAAGCATTCAAGAATTCAAGCATTCAGGGTTTGGATTCAGCATGCCAAAGGAACAGAAGAAATTATCATTTTGGTGGATAATGGGTCAGAGCGGTCCTTCAGTTCTTCTCGTTTGGTGCAGCAGCTCGAGTTAGCAGCTGAAGGCAGTGAAGAAACTATTATTCGTTCGTTTGGTGGGGGAAGGCAGCATCAGAAGAGTAATGTAATTTCCTTTACATTGATTGGAGGCAATGGAGTGCGTCTAAATATGTATGCTTTACAAGTTGCTGAAATATGCCATGGAGTCCGACTATGGGAAACAAGTTTGGTTGAGCGTTTCTTGCAAGACAAGCGTTGTGGCAGTTGGAATCAGATGATGGGGCCTGGTGATATTTCCACATTAGACGTTTTAATAGGGGCAGATCATTATTGGCGTGTGATGACGGGACAAATGAAGAAGCTGAGTAGTACACTTATGGCAACACAAAGCATTTTTGGTTGGATGCTGCAGGGAAGCACACCAATGTATGGTCCATTATCACCTACAGTTTCGATGTGTGTAGCTGCTTCGTGGGAAGAAACTTGTTCGTTGTCCAACGATTTATCGAAGATGTGGTAGCTTGATCGTAGTGGCATTATGGCCAAAGAAGAGAAATTGCCACAAACATTGGAGGAAGTGGAAGTATTAAGTTTCTACAAGAATACCACGACCTTTCAAAACGGAAGCTATCAGGTTCGTATCCCCTGGAATGAACATAAAGACAAGCTGTTCGACAACTTTGAAGTTGCACTTGAACGTTTGCGTCGGTTGTTGTGGAAGTTGAGCAAGGATCCCAAGTTGTTTAAACGTTACAAGTCGGCAGTATTCGAATATCTTCACAACAATCATGCTGAGGAAGTAACTCTGGAGAAGCATGACCCTATGCTTTATTCATGCCGCATCAGGCCGTTATCAAGGATGACAGGAAGACCATGAAAACTCGGATTGTTTTTGATGCGTCATCAAACCCTGAAGGAGGGTATTCATTAAATAAATGCCAGAGTGCTGGACCGAACCTCAATCCGTCAATATTTGAGTTGCTGTTACGATGTAGATGGCTTAAGATCGGAGTCACTACTGATATGTCGAAAGCCTTCTTGCAGGTTCTTCTGCATCCAGAAGACAGGGACGCTACCAGATTCCTGTGGACTGACGCTCCATGGAAACGGGGGACTAACCCATCTTTAAAGGTTTTTCGTATGACAAGGGTGCTCTTTGGGATGAAAGCGAGTCCGTTTTTATTGGCTGCAACTGTTCGTCATCATGTAGACACACACCCCTCTGGTGACAAAGACTTAGTCAACATTTAGCAGACAGGACCTACGTGGATAACTGTTTAACTGGAGAGGAAACCTCAGAAGGTGTATTCACTTTCTGTACGAATACACGAAGTCATGAACAAAGCAGGAATGCAGTTTCGAAAATGGGCAACTAATGACGACTCACTTCGAAACTTGTGGATTGCCAAGGGACTAGTGTCAGCAGAAGAGCCGACTGAAGAGAAAGTTAAAGTTTTAGGACTGTATTGGGAATTGTCGTCGGATCAATTAAGATTGCATCATGCTGGTCTTGTGGAAGCAGTCAAGTCTGACAAAAATACCAAACGGAATGTGCTAGAAATTCTTGCACGAGTTTTTGACCCCTTAGGCTTTTTGTCTCCGTTTGTGGTAATTATCAAACACATTCTTCAAGATTTATGGAGATTAAAAATTGAGTGGGATAAAGTGATGCCTGATCAGTTGTTAGTTGTCTGGGAGCAGTGGAAAGAAGATGTGCATCAAATAGCCAAGATAAGAATTCCAAGATGGCTAAAAGTTAGCAGTCTGGAGAATGTCCAGTGACATACTTTCTGTGATGCAGGGCCACGAGTGTATGGTGCAGTAACTTATTTCCGCTATTCTATGGATGGAAATCAAACCTTTCAGACTTGTTTTGTGACGTCAAAATCCCGATTGGCGCCATTACAACTTATGAGCATTCCGAGGTTGGAATTAATGGCCTGTCTGATAGGTAGTCGGTTGTCAGCCAATATATCTCAAGTGTTGTGCAAAGAAGCTAAGCAATATTTGTGGTCTGATTCAAAAGTGGCGTTGAAGTGGATCGAAGATTTGCCTTCTAGGTGGAAAGTATTTGTAGCTCGCAGAGTTCAAGAAATACAAAGCAATATTGATGAGAGGTGTAGTTGGAACTACTGCAGTAGCAAACAGAACATTGCAGATGTTATAACAAGAGGACAAGGTTTGCCTAAGCTCATAGAAAATTAAGAGTGGTGGTCTGGACCAGAATGGCTTAAGTTACCAGAAGTAGAATGGAAGGGTCCTTTGTACATATGCAAGATAAAGACCTATCCAAGGTCATTCTAGAAGAGCAAGTTTCTAATGTGAATAAAAGTTCCTGTATTTTCCAGTTTAAACCGTTCCTGGATAAGGAAAGACTCATTCGTTTAGGAGGAAGATTGGAGTATTCCAGATTTCCTGAAAGTCAGAAACACCCTTTTTTGTTGAAAGGTGAAGCACTGGTGGAATTTATCAGGGACAGACACTTCAAGACGTTGCATGGAGGGGTTCAGAGTACACTTGCATTGTTAAGAAAGGACGTATGGATATTGCGTGGTAGACAGTCGGTTAGAAAAGCCGTACATGGATGTATGAGATGTCGCAGATGGAAGGCCAAACCAGCAAGTGAAGTTGAAGCGCCATTGCCATTTGAGCGAGTCAGTGAGTCGAATCCTTTTCATTCAACAGAATTGATTTTTGTGGGCCAGTTTTCACCAAGACACAAAAGGACATTACCAAGGCATTCATTTGTTTGTTTACCTGTGCAGTGACACGTGCCATACACTTGGAGCTTGTGGCCTCGCAAAGTACGGCAAATTTTATTCTGGCGTTTAGGCGATTTGTGGCAAGAAGAGGAGGCTGCAGAGTGATCTACAGTGATAATGCACCAACTTTCAAGAAAGACAGATTGTTAAGAGAGCTACAATTGGTTGAATAATACACAAGCGCAAGAGGTCGCTACAAGTCTAGGAATTGGATGGAAGTTTATCACGAAGAGCAGTTCAGCACGTTTGTCCACTGGAAATTTTGTAGGCGCGGTCGATGTGTGTCCAAGTTCGGTAATTTGCTTTAGTTTACTCGGACTTGAGATACACTTTCAAGATACAGAAGCAAGTTCATGAAGAACCTACATGAAACATACATACAAAGATACTGGATAGGTTACATAAGAAATGTTAGGGACACACATCACAGCTTTTGAACGAAGCTAACACAACCAATTTCATACACTTCTTGTATGCAGTGGAAGTTTTCCTTAAGTCTTCGGTCTGTATAATTTGCCATAGGCTGTAAATTATACAGCAACATTTGGATAGGTGAGCGTTGAGTCCACGCCTTTCGTTCTGTCTCGGGAAAGGTGGCTAGTAGTGTACTCAACAGCTCCAGACCTACTCCAGTGTGAGTTTTGCCAACCGGTGAAGACCCGATCGGAAGGGTATTTTTATTCTCCGGGCACCCCCCCCCCCCCTTTAATGAAGATGAGCAGAAGAAGGAAAACCTCCGTGAAAGTCCTGCTTAGGTGAAGTCATGAAATAACGTTATGTACCTCATGTTTTTGGGGTTAGAGCATGTCGCGAATTTCGCGAAGTTTAGGTTAGAAGCCTACAAAATACGTAGGATAAACTGGTTTAATTTTAGTTTGTTTACGATTATGTTTAATGGTGAATTAGGGAAATAAGATTAAATACGTATTTTTGTTGATGCTTGTTACAGAGGTTGTAAAATGCGTAATTTGAGGGGAAAAGTGCTACGTAGTTAGCAATTCAGTTAGTTGCATTAACAAGGAAGTTAACAACAAGGAAGTTTTGAATAACTGCACAAAATAAGCAAAAATAAATGGGTTTTACCTGGAATCTTTAGAAAGGCATCGTCTTCAGTCTAACGCATATTCTATTTTGGATAGCCTAGTTGCTATGGTAACTGAATGAGCGATCTTTATAAATAAGCTACGTGATATCTCGAACGGCCTTGTTAAGAAGGTTTTGATATCTCAGGTGGACTTAACTGATGTGTAAGTGATGTATCAGTTGGCCTTAAGTATGTAAATAGTTTAGTAAATTCAGTCCTTTTAGAGGGCATCATTGATGTTTTTCTGCATGCGCACGTGAGTGCAAACCTGTTATATTGTTGAACCTGTGGTGGTAAATTTATGAAAAAATAAACTTCACGCGCACGCTATCGGCATTCATTTTTCTCTCAATGTGTCAGGCGGTGACTCGAGAGGGAAGGCAGGGCGGGAGTAGGGCGGGAGTAGGTTAAGTATGTTTTAGGCACAAAGAAACCATTTTTAGCCGGCCTGGCTGGGGGCCGGCAAAATGTTCTTTCTTTGTTGCCAAAACATCTTAACCTGATAATTTTAGCATTATCAGCAGACCTCGTCAAGTTTGGTGGCGGGCACCGCCTTAACGAGCGCCCCGGGGTGCAAGCAGGCGTTCCCCCAAAAATCTTTTGTCTGGAAGAGAAAAAATTTGCACTTTATTCAGAACAGGTGAAATGACAGGCACTTGGTGTCTTTTGTAGGATTTGGTGGCCCTAAAAAGAACCGTTTGAGGGTCTTGCTTCCTTCTGGGTGGCTTGCGTCCATCTGGGTGGCTTGCTTCCTTTATGGATGGCTTGCTTCTATGTTCTGAGTGCTTAATGGGGGTTTGACCACGGTTCTGGCTGCGACGATTGGTCCCAGTCGGTGTAGTCCTGTTTCTTCTTTTGACATGTCCCTCAGGTAGTGGGAGGTGAAGGTCGATTGATGTTGCCAAGACGCTGCTGCCAGGATTTCTTCTATTGGAATAGCGTTGTGGTGGGCCCATGATGTGGAGACCGCTCTCACTTCGTGGGCCGTCACACTCATGCTCTCATTCTGAGTTTTGTCATAAGCTGCTTCGATCGTTTTCTTAATCCATTTCGATACCATGGCTGCTGATGTTTCGCCAGATTGGGGGACAATAGGAAGGAAAGTTGGTTTCTTCCACGGCGGATGTCTTCATGTCGTGTCTGGGCTAGGTAGAAGCGTAGAGCTCTGACTGGACATAAAAGGAGTTCAGGTTCGTTTCGAACTAGGGTGGATAGAGCCGGGAAAGAGATTGGTTTCGGTGGTTCCGAAGGTTTTTCTGTTTTTGTTCTGAATGTTGATCTTGGATAGAGAGTGACGGAGAAAAAATTGGGTCCGAAGATGCAGTATGCTGGATCCGCTGAGAGGGCTTTAATTTCAGAGCACTGAAGGCTGGCTGCTAAGGTGACGAACACTGTCTTGCGGGTCATGAGATGAAGGGAAGTGTCCTGTAGGGCCTCATATGGTTCAGACGTTAGGGACTGGAGGATGAGTGAAAGGTCCCAGTCTGTTACTGACCTTCTGGTGTTGGGTCTTTCATTTTCGTATGAGCGTAAAAGGGCTGAGATTCGGTAGTCGTCAAGTAAGTTAGTGTTGTTGGCAGCCTTGAAGACGGTGTTTAGAGCCGAGCAATATACAAGGATTGTAGAGCCTCTGAGTTTGTCGACGTTGAACAGGTCTCTGAAAAAGTTTAGAAGGGTGGGAAGAGGTGGGTTGATAGTATTAGCTTGTTTTGTGATACACCAAGGAATCCATTTGGACCAGTGGCTGTCGTACATCCGGTTAGTGGAATCCTTGGTTGCCTTTGAGGCAATGCGTTTGGCCTCTTCTCGATGAATTCCAGCCTTTTTGAGGAGTTTGATAATAGTAGCCACCCGTGTAGGTTGAGGTTTGGTTTGGTTTGTTTGAGGTTTGGTTTGGGTTGGTCCTTTCTGTTGGGACAGAAGATCTGGTTGAGGAGGCAGGCTTTTTGGAGTGTCGACTAGAAGTTCTAGAAGGAGCGGGAACCACGCTGTCGATGGCCATAGAGGGGCTATGAGCAGGAACAAGCTCTGGCTTTCTTGGATTTTTAGGAGAACTTGTGGAAGGAGCTTGAAGGGAGGAAAGAGGTAGGCGAAAGGTTGTGTCATGGGAACGTCAGAGCGTCTACTGCCACTGATGTGTCGTCCGGGATTGGGCTTATCTAGAGGGGAAGTCTTGCATTGTGCTTCGTGGCGAAGAGGTCTATCGTCGGGGTGCCCCAGATGGTGAATAGAGATTCGCAAATGGATTTCTTGAGGCACCATTCGCCTGTCGGAGGCTTCTGGCATGACAGAGAGTCGGCAATCACATTCCTGTTGCCTGGGATGGGGAGGGGAAGGAGTGTGATGTTGTGCGGTATGCAGAGGTTGAAAATTTCTGGCGTTAGGCTGTGGAGAGATCAGGATTTCGTTCCACCTTCTTTCCTTATGTAGCTAGGGCAGTCGTGTTGTCGGACTGAACTTGAATTGTCTTGTTTCTGATTTTCGGAAGGAAATGTTGAAGGGCAAGTAGAATTGCTCGAAGTTTGAGGTAGCTGATGTGAGGTGTACAGTTTGGAGGCCAAAGGCCTGAGGCTTCTTGTGTGCCAAGATGGGCACCCCAGCCGGTCTTCGAGGCATCCATAAAAATGTGCAGCTCGGGGTGTGGCTCGTGAAGAGGCTGTGTCCTTGTGAGGTTGGTGATGTCTGACCACCAAAGGAGGGAGTCCAGAGGAAAGCTGGGACTGATGGGGATTTGTATGTCCGGGGAGTCCTGATTGATTGTCTGGTTGTCGATGCGGTGGTAGTGAAGCGGTCTTACCATCCATCGGTTGTAAAGAACGAGGTTCGCCATTGCGTCCATTTTCCCGATGAAAGAGTTTAGTTCTCGTGGAGAAAAACTTGTCTTCGACCGAAAGTGATGGGCGTGGAGAAGGAGGTCTTCTATCCATTCCTGGGAGGAGGCGATTCTTGCTGTACGGAGGTCGAAAGAGGCTCCTAGAAAGGTGAAGACTTGCAGTGGTATTAGGCGAGATTTTGATTAGTTTACCCCGAAGCCCAGTTGGTTTAACAGGGTGATGGTGTTGTCCTTGTTTCGTTCCAGTGTGAGAGGGTCCGGATTGTTGCGGGCCCAGTCGTCCAGATAAGCATTGGCTTGAATTTCGTTTTGCTGTAGGTTTGCCAATATAGGTTTGAGAACCGTCGTGAAAATTCTGGGGGCTGCATTTAGGCCGAAGGGAAGACAGCGGAATTCGTAGACCTTTTGGTTGTAGATGAAACGAAAGAGGTGGGTGATAGCCGGGTGGCGTGGGACGTGGAGGTAAGCATCTTCCAGGTCGATTGAGACTGTCCAGTCGTTTTGTTTGAACGAAAGACGGATTGATTCGAGAGTTTCCATTTTGAAATGATCGTTTTGGATGTATTTGTTGAGAGGTTTCATGTTGAATATCAAGCGGCAGCCTCCTGACTTCTTTGATAAGGTGAAAATGGAGCTGTAGAAGCCTGGGCCTGGTTTGCGGCATTCTCTTATTGCATCATTCCGCAGGAGTTCTGAGACTTCGAATGATAGTGTTATAGGCGGGGAAAATTCCCAAAGCGGTGTTGGAAGAACTGGCGGTTTCGACAGGAATTCCGGACGAAAGCCGTGTTCGATGATGAAAAGGACTTCTGGGTTTGATGTAAGATGCCACCAAGCCGGGAGGAATCGGTGTAGTCTTGCGCCGACTGGAAGGCAGGATGGGAGGGAGGCGTCATTGTTGGTTCTTGCGAAAGATGCTTCTGCCCCCTGGTGACGAGTGGCAGCTTCGTCGGTCTGGAGTGGCGGCTCGTTTTTGGTTGCGTGGGCCAGAATGAGAGCGAGGCTGGTCCGTCAGAAAGGGCTGCGAGTTTCTCGGACGAGAGTCGTTGAGACGGAGAGGCTGGGGGCCGCCGGTGGCTTGTTCCAATTGTCCTGCTGAGGACGGGGGTTGGACTGCTTATTCCTGAACCTCGGGCGAGGGAAAGAAGAAACTTGCTTTTGCGGTTTGGGTTTCATAGAGATGTCTAGATGAGGAGCAAGAGTTGGGATGATACCACGGAAGAGCGTGTCAGACTCGTGGATGGGCTGGTTGCGTAGTCGGTGCATCGTGGAGACAGTCAAGTTGTTGGCGGACGAAAGAGCAATATCCCGGAGGAGTAGAGTATTGTTGAGAAGGGCTCTGGTGGCCCAATTGATGGAATGATACGTGGCGAAGCTTGCCTTTGGAAAGAGTTGTGTGATTAGGGACGAAAGATTGCGTATCTCATCGGGACTTGCGTCCGGACATAATTTCTCGCATAGGGCGTTCACCGCAGTGTTGAGAACGTCGGCTTGTGAAGCGGCACGAAGACTCAGCCGAAGGCACTTGTCATTTTCATAGAGGATGAAAGTTGGGATGTCCGCTTTCTTGGGGATCGATAGAGCGGTGCCAAAATCCATCTTCACTTCACTGCTTAAGAATTCGCATTCAGGATAGGTGGCGAAGTTGTTCGGGTTCATAGCGCCATCGCCTAGCGGACAAAAGAAGCTATTTTCACGGCCCGGTCGAGGTGGTGGTGGTTCGTTGTCGAGGACGAGTGGGTCGCCTTTTCCGAGCAGGGAGCCTTCATTGCGGAGGAGGCAGGTTAGCAGCGTGGTGGATTGCCCTAGAAGGTTGCGGGGTTTGGTGTCTTTGTCTCTCAGGGCAAAGCCGAAACCCGTTTTCAGCCCACGGTTGATCACGGGAGCGTCAGCCGACTGTGCAGGCTTGAAGAGGAAGCAATCGGGGATGGTTTCTTCGACCGTCTTTAGGAGCGAGGCCAGTGGGGATGTCTGGTCGTTGGCGGCGTCGTCCGGGAAGTGGATTCGCTTGCCGGACGAGAGTGGGATGGCGGGCGGCAGACCTTCATTCGTAGCCGAGGGGGCGGCAGGAGGAGAAGCTTGCGGGCGAGAGAGAGAGAGAGAGACGGTTTGCATTTCTTCTGAGTGCCAGAGGGAGACGTCGATCCTCGTTTGCGGGAGTCACGGCTGGAGGCCGAAGCTATCCAGGCTTGCGTGCGGGCGAGTCGGGCCAAAGACGTGTAGGAGGGAGGCAGCATGGGATTGTCTTGCATCTCACGTACCGTTTCCTGGACGATAATCCGGACTATGCTGCGGGAGACACTTCGACCTTTCCGGGAAGAGTTGGATGAAAAGTCCAAGGGAGAGTTGCGGGCGGGCGAGCGAGACGCTGCAACGGCCTGTTGAAGGGATATTTTGGCTTCACGGTAGACGACTTTAGCCCGTTGAAAGTCCTCTTGTAGAGCCGAGAGGTCCAAGGGTTCGGCCAGTAGGGTGCATTGGCCGGGTTGCAAGGAAGAGTCTGAGAAGGTGTTGGCGCTTGCATCGAAGAAGGAGGCAGCAGGGATCAGGCCGACGGCGGCAAGGTCGAGGGCGGAGATCCAGCGTTTGCCGAGGGAGAAAGCAGTAGTTTGCGGACAAGAGAGAGCATGAGAGGGATCGGCTAGCGAAGTGGGAGCTTCGGATGCGGCAGCCATCATCGGTAGAATCCAAGTTTCTGCGCGAAAGACAGGGGAACTCCGGTGCGAGGTGTCGTGGAGACACCTCTGGAGGAAAATGAATGCCGATAGCGTGCGCGCTGTCGGTTTTATAAGGGAGGACTGCCATGCGCATGCGCAGTGGAATCATGCAAGCAGGCGTTTGCACACCGGAAGAAACCTCCAGGGGAACATCACATTCGAGGAATGTAATGCTAAAATTATCAGGTTGAGATGTTTTGGCAACAGAGAAACTAACATATTTATAAAATATTCACGTTTTATTAGTGCAAATGATGGGGAAAAGCTACGGAAAAAAGTTTTATGGAAAAAACTGCAGAGAAAAAAAGACGAGGATAAAAAAGCCGCAGTAAAATATGGTTTTAGAAAAATAATGGTATTTTATCCGTGTTGTTGCTGTTGTTATAGATCAGTTTTAGTTGCCTTGGCTCGAATTTCATCAGTCAGTGTAAGGAGTTTCACTAGGTACGTTTTTTATCCTTTGGCTATTTCTCGCAGTTTCTTCCCCCTAGAATCGTTTTAATAGCTCAGCAAATAACTGATGAAAACGCGTGGAGGAATAAATTTTAAAAGATGAGCGCAGGAACATTTTCAACTAATATGCAAGTTATTTAAAACAGCCAGGCAATGTCTTTATCGTGATCAAACTCTATATAACTAAGATTCTCCGAAGTAGTTACGATTTATGGTTTTCATTTTTGATTTGCCGGTGAATTATCAGTTATAATACCACGAGTGCTTGTATTAAATCGACAAGTTGTGTGTTTTAGCACGAAACTCCTTTCCAGTTTTAATTTCCATAAATTTGTTGGAAAGGAGTTGAGTGCTAAAACGCATAAATTATAAAATTTCAGAGATGCACTAGTAGAATTCGGGTAGAGAATTTTTTTTCTTGGCGCAAAACAATTCTCCGAAGTGATTTCGTTTTAGGGTTTCACTTTCGATTTGCAGGGGAATTATCAAACGTAATATCCCAAGAGCTAAGGAAATAATCTATAATTTTTTTCAACTCGAGTTTTTTGGCCCCTATAAACTCACGAGTGCTATTTAAGCAGATATTTAGGCAGAAATTATCTGCCAATAAATAGCACGAGTGAGTTTAATGGTCCAAAACACGAGTGTTGAAAAAAATGTGATAATTTCTAATAGCTCGTGGGGTATTTAGTTAGAGAATTTCAAGTCATATTTCAGTATTCAGCACTCTAAATTTCGTATGCAACATTTAAAATTTTTATAAAAGTCACGCTGCCGTCCAAATATTGGCGCGCCGATTGGCACTATGGCCGCCAGGAATAAAATTGATATTCGCTACCAGTGAAAAATTTTTCATTGGCGCAACCTCCAAACTTTTTACTTGAAACAATTCCGTAATAATAAATTAATAAATGCAGAACATAATTTTATTTTTTCTAAAATTGCATTAGTAAATAAAAAAAAACAATCAAATATGGACTGTAGTAGAGCGTAATAAATTTCAAAACGGTGTTCAGAATTTGTTGCTAGGTTACGTTGACATTAGGCCTAACGACACAGGCGGATTAACGGTTTTCGCGACCGGCTTCTACAAGCGATTGCAGGCGTTGCTGGGTTACGCAAATGAACAACACAGTGCGTATTTCGAAAGAAAGGCCTTCCGAACTGTTACTGGTAGGAAAATACATACTTTTATTTGAAATGAATTCAACAAATGTGTCGTAACATGTCAATTGTGTAAAGTTCGAAGCGAGTGACTACCGAAAGCGTATCAACTTCAGAAAGCGCTGTCCATGTTTTGCACGATTTTGCATTACACTGCGTCGACCAATGAAAGCTACGGGATATTGCCTAACTGATTTAGTTTTAAATTTAGCCAATGAACATCGACTTACAGTGATAATCACTCAGTAGCTTTTGAAAGCTACTGCGTGATTATCACTGTAAGTCAGTTGTGATTGGGCGAATTTAGTACACGATCAAGTAAGCAAATTTCGGTCAGGGAAATTCTCAGTGTAAGTCGGTTTCGCTTTCGATTTGCCGGGATCTTTTCATACGTAATACCCCAAGAGCTAAGGAAATTATCGATAATTTTTTTCAACTCGAGTGTTTTGGCCCCTATAAACTCACGAGTGAGTTTAATGGGCCAAAACACGAGTGTTGAAAAAAATTTGATAATTTCCAATAGCTCGCGGGGTATTTAGTTAGAGAATTGCACGTCATATTTCAGTATTCAGCACTCTAAATTTCGTATGCAACATTTAAAAATTTTATAAAAGTCGCGCTGCTGTCCAAATATCGGCGCGCCGATTGGCACTACGGCCACCAGGAATAAAATTTATATTCGCCGCCGCTGAAGAATTTTTCATTGGCGCACACCTCCAAACTTTTTACTTTAAACAATTCCGTAATAATAAATTAATAAATGCAGTACATAATTTTATTTTTTCTAAAATTGCAAGCGTAAATAAAAAAAAATCAAATACGGACTGTAGTGTAAATTTCAAAACGGTGTTCAGAATTTGTTGCTAGGTTACGTTGCCGTTAGGCCTAGCGACACAGGCGGAATAACGGGTTTCGCTACCGGCTTCTACGTGTGATTACAGGCGTTGCTAGGTTACGGAAATAAACGACACTGTGCGTATTTCGAAAGAAAGGCCTTCCGGACTGTTACTGGTAGGAAAATACATACTTTTATTTGAAATGAATTCAACAAACGTATCGTAACGTGTCAACTGTGTAACCTTTGAAGCGAGTGACCGCCCAAAGCGTATCAACTTCAGAAAGCGCTCGCCATGTTTTGCACGGTTTAACATTACACTGCGTCAACCAATGAAAGCTGCAGGATATTGCCTAACTGATTTAGTTTTAAATTTAGCCAATGAACATCGACTTACAGTGATAATCACGCAGTATCACTCTAAGTCGGTTGTGATTGGACGAATTTAGTACACGATCAAATAAGCAAATTTCGGTCAGGGAAATTCTCAGTGTAAGTCGACTATGGTCCTAGTTTTGCGGAAAGAAAACAAAACTTCTCAGTGTAATTCGACCTTGGTGATAGTTTGTTATAAGACATTAGTAAAAATTGGAGTTGAGTGCTAAAACACCCAAATTATACATTTAATACAAGCACGAGTGGAATTCGGTTGAGAATTTTTGTTTTCTTTTCCCTAAACGATTTCTGAAGGAATTTCGTGTTAGGGATTCGGTTTCGATTTACCATCTCGATTTCCACTACGAAGTAATTTTGATTTATGGTGTTTAGTTTTGTTTATAATGTTTACCTTTTATGTTTTGTTGGTGATGTTTAACTCTTATCTGGCGTAGCGCTACCATCCACCATCGCATTTCATCAATCAACCTGTAATTTCGTTCGTACAGCATTGGCATTTCGTATTAGGCCTAACCTCATTTATGTTGTTGATACGCTAAATGAAAAGTACAAGCAGCTTCGTAATTCCGGAAAAACCCGACGATTAACGAAGCTGACGTCATTCCACCATCTCATTTCATTAACCAACCTGTATTTTCGTTCGCTTTGGCATGGGCATTTCATATTAGGCCTAACGTAATTTTTATGTTCTTGATACGCCAAATTAAGTGTATCTTAACCGAGAAGTAGCTTTGTGGTGTTTCCGTAAAAACCCGACGATTAACGAAGCTGACGTCATTTCCCTAATAAGGGGGGGGGGGAGATGAGGCATAAGACAAAGCAGTATCCTCTAAGTTAGATATACTGTACAGATCTGTGGTTTGTTTGTCAGCGCGCATTGAGAAAAGCTTCGATCTGTATACTTACTGAAGGAGGAGGTCCGCTGTCGGTTTCAGTTTCAATCAGACGGGGTCTTCCCAGTGTAATCCGACCATGGTCCTCATTTAGTGAAAAGAAAACGAAAATTCTCAGTGTAATTCGACCTTGGTGTATAGTTTGTAATAAGACATTAGTAAAAATTATCTGTGTAAGTCCACGTTCCCTCCTATTTAGTGGTAAGAAAACAAAAATTCTCTTTATAAGTAATGATTCGAACTGACTTTTCAACAGAGATG
>JAHWFP010215938.1:0-41771 GCA_023313725.1 Lithobius niger
AGTCTGTCAACACACAAAACTCTGGGAACTGCAGGTCCGCTCCAATGTCAATGGCCACCGAAAGTGCCACCAATTCCCCGACAAAAGCTGATGGGAGGGCCCGCAAAGTAAACCCATACTCCAAACGCAAGTGCAGGACACACACCTCAACTCCCCCAAGGCCAGATGGCACGAAGGAGGCATCACAAAAGACCTGAGCACAAGAGCCAGGCAAACGTACAGGAACCGCAGGATCCAATACAGCAGTTGCCGCAACGCAGCACCACTGCCATGGGGCTGGGGGATGGACAAATACTGCCAAAGGGAGTGCACCCAGGGGACCCTGACATACAAGAGAAGCGCCCAACCCAGGGGCCCCAAGTAGCGCATGGGCCCCAGGCGGTAGCAACCCATAATCGGTGAGAATGCGAGCCAGAGGGTCCGATTTGCCCCTCGCGATGGCACGCAAGCAGAGTCTCACCAACAACTCCTTCGCCCGATACACCAGTGGGCACTCCCCGGCCTCAACATGAAGGGCAAACACTGGGGTTGAAGGCAAGCAGCCAGTGACCACACGAAGACAGTCATTCAGTGCCACCTGCAGCCCACCTATGGCCTGCTGGGAAGAAGCCAATAGTGGAGCATGAAAATCAACACAAGAGCGGAGGTATACTTTATAAAAGTTAACAAGTGTGCTGCGCCTTGCAATGGACTGATGGTCCCAGCCAGAGACTTCAACACACAAAGACGGCTCGCCATGTTCCTGCGAACAGCGGCTACATCGTGCACCCACGTTAGCTGTGGGTCCAGCCAGAACCCCAGGTACCGGACTTTACGGCAGGACCGCACCAAGATACCATTCACTTGGAGGGCAGCCTCACAGACCTGTCCCCGCTTGAACACCATGAGCTCCGTCTTGGCACCAGCTAGCTGAAGATCCCTGGCAGCGAGAGCTTTGGAACCACCGTCTATAGCGGATTCCAAAGCAGGCAAAATTTTCGGCAGGTCCTGTCCCGTGAGCCAGACTGCCTCATCGTCCGCATACGCCACCACGTTGACAGCCAGACTCATTTCCACTAGAACAGACTTGATAACAACGGCAAAGAGCAATGGGCTGAGGCAGCTCTCCTGCAGTTAGCCTCGACCAGTCACTGTCACCCCAGACCAGAAGGTGCCGACCCTGGTTGCAAAGGCCCTCTGGCCAAGCAAGGCAAGCACAGCCGCCCTCAGCTTGAGGCTGACCCCCAACCCGTCCAGGTCATGCCCAACCCACAGCACATCGACCATGTCATACGCTGCTCTGATATCCAGGAACACGGCCACAGCAAAACAGTCATTTAGCCATGCCTCGCGTATCCCAGATTCCAGGAACAGCATCGCGTCCTGCTCTCCTCGGTGCTTCCGAAAACCGAACTGAGCGCCAAACAAACACCCAGCAGCCTCCACATGCCACACCAACCTATTCACCAGAACCCTCTCATACACTTTACGAGCGCAGGACATAAGAGCGACTTGGCGTTAACTGGTCACAGCTGACCGCACCTTACCCCTACCAAGGACTGGGGTCAAGATCGAAAACAGCCACGACGGCGGGAGCGGAGCCCTATCAAACCAGCTTTGTAAGTACTCGAGCAACACAGCACTGCCCTCGGCATCCAGGGCCTTAAGATCCCCGTATGACACCCCGTCGATTCCTGTCGCGCTGCCTGCCCGGCATGCAGCCAGTGCTGCAGAGAGCTCCAACCTAGTTAACGGTGAGTCCGAGCCATCCCTCCCCTCTGAGCCCCCCCCCCAAACGTAGGGGGAGGGAGTCCCTTAGGGGAGATAAACATCGTAGCAAAGTTTGCATTAAAAGCTTCGGCCATGCCAATACCGCGCAAGACTTCGCCGGACCCACCAAACACCCAATCAATAGCGGGGCGGGCATCCTGAGGCCTCACTAAAGCCCAGACTCTGTGTATTGGCAGACCCTCAGAGACCCTTGCCCAGAGTCTAGTCCCAAATTGAGCCTATTCCCTGCGGAGGATGAAATGTGTTTCCTGTGCTACACCCACAAACTCGTACCGCCGTTCGTCGCTGCGGAGCCGCTGAAACCTCTGCCATGCTCGATGCCTATCCCTAACAGCCAGAACACATGCAGGCGACCACTATACTGCGTTCCGCTTACCAGAAACCCTGCTCACCCTCCTCCCCTCTCTCCTCCTTACCCACTTTCTCACCCAGGGCGCAAAGTCACCGGAATCCACCACAGGACAGGTCTGCCGAGCATGGGAGCTAAAAACCCTCCTCCGGCCCTTACCCCAGAAGAGCGCTACAGGAAAGTGATCGCTACCCCGTAAATCAGTCGAGACCTCAAAGGAAACTTTCGCGGCCAAACGACTAGTACAGAGGAACAAGTCCAATACCGACTCCTGAATGGTTCCTCCATATCTGCGGATAAAAGTCCCATCCTGAACCACATTCAGATCAAAACGATCCAGACAGCCAGCTACAATATGACCTCTCGCATTACAGGATACACTCCCCCACAACCAATGGTGTGCATTAAAATCCCCCCTAGCACAACGGCGCCCACAAGGGACGACACCAACCCTCCCATTCTTCCCTAACAACAGTCCCTATCATATGTAAGAATCCCACTGTTACCCTTTCCCCCTCCCCCCACCCACCCAAATCCTAAACATGCACGCATCAATCCCACGACAGGGGTGAAAAGAGGGGTGGGCACACACAGGGACTTGAGCACGAATATATGCCCTTATCCCAGTCCTACCGAAACCAGCAACCCCGACAAACCCTTCCAGATCAGGAACCACACCAGGCGGAAGCTTAGATTCCACCAGGCCCAACACGTCTACTTTGGTGCTCAACATCTCAACGTCCTCCCCTTTGTTTGCCATCCCCTCGCATTCCAAACACATAGAGTGAAAATAGCAAACTAAAATACACAACACTACGGCGACACGTGGACCTCCAGCATCTCATTATCGCCTTCCGAGCCTCCAAAACCCACATAGGAGACCAAATCTATGCTATCGCACAATTCATCGTCACTGCACGTCACTTCACAACCACAACCAGCCAAAGCACCAGAGCCTAACGCTCTAATCATGATGGCAGGTCCACTTGCCTCTGCACCCTCAACTTCACTTGCCCAACTGACACTTGCATCAGAAACACCTGCTCTCAAAATTGCTGGATTCAGATTCAACTCACTACTGGAGCCGTTGGATCAGCACCCGAATTTACTTGATTCACCCCTGACTGCCTTTCCATAACACCACTGGAGCTGCTGAAAATAGCACCCAAACCTGCTTGATTCACACCTGAGTGATTATCCCCATCACTATTAGAGCCGTGAAAAACAGCTCCCAAGGTCGATTGAAACACAGTTGATTGACCTCCCACAACACCACTGGAGCTATTGGAAATCGCAGCCAACTTAACTTGGTCTACACATTATTGGTTTCCTACACCACTACTGGCATGATTCACGTTTGCCTGAAAGTCCACAACACCATTGGAGCTGTTGAGCAAAACACCCTCATTAACCTGATTCCTCACTAATTGACTTTCCACTGCACCTAACTGATTTCCCACTACACTACCAGAGCCGATGAAATGTACACTCGATGCACTGCCAACTTGCACGTCATCGTTGCCTCCTTGCACATGATCTCCATCTTTAGCACAAATTTCCGGAACCACTTTCACAGACACTGCACCTGACACATCATCCACACCAGCTTCCACCACTTCCAACCCCTCTAACGGCTGAAAACGATTTTGGTCCACGGCAACCACTTTGTTCTGAGGTGGAGACATTGCCATTGCTGACCGGGAGGCAGATGCTTTATGACGGCGTGACCGGCGATGTACCAACCATTCTGTCGAAGTGGAAACAACAGTGGGCCCGTTTGCAGAAAGTCCATTTTCCCCAGACGCACTCTCAGCCACTTGGACACCGATGGCTGCTGAATCGACCGCCCGCGGAGGAGCCAAATGAACACACAAGTTGTCGCGTGGTACTAGGTCTCGGCATACTCCACAGCGAACTGCAGTGCACGCCCGTCTCACGTGACCTCTTTGGTGATATTTTAGGCACCTGGGAGGCCTGTCAACAACTGCAAGCAAAGCCTCAATCCCAAGGACGCCAACGATGTCGGGCACATCTTCAATCACAGTTGAATCCAGGAGTTTCAAAACATCGCTGCGCACACCAGTACGACAATGACGGAGTCCCTCTAGTGTGTGAAGTTCATGTGTCAAACCCAGAACCTCCCCATACTGCGACAGGGCCCTGACTATAGCAGTGTCTGGGACGTCTAGTGGGAGCCAATGGATCTTGAACCGGAGTGCACGATCGTGGAGGTCGTAGATCGCCGCCTGGTGGCCACCTAGCTGTACACTTCCTGCTTTCAGCACCTGACGTTTTGCGTCGCTGTCGGCAAACAACACCTGAAATACATTATTTGCCCGTAGCCATCCAATGCGACTCACTCGACGCAGGTCGATGAGTGGAGCTAGAGCATCTCGTATGTCCTGCGTGAAATACGGCCGTCCTGCTTGGTTGGCCAGAAACACTAAGGAAAGTTCTATTGAAACATTGGATAAGCAGCCCCTGTACATTTTCTGTAACCAAGCCAAATCACGGGGTGTTTCCTGCTCCACACTGAACGTGCCTCCAGGCAGCTCACTCGACTCGTTCACACTTGGGCGACCCCGCTGTGCCAGTACCTCCACATGTGATGCCCTTCGTCCACGACGGTAAACTCCATCAGTCTCTGTCCCTCTTGCTAATGCTTTCCGGGCCCTTAAATCATCCTCAACAACAGTTGTATTGAAGGCAGCATTGTTACCATTGTGCCCGTTGTTATCGTCCATGTTGACATCTCCCGATAACATTTGACTATCTTCATTTTCCCTAGCCACAACACCATACAATTTCCAGTCAGTTTCATCTAAACCTAGTTCTTCCACCACCTGCCACAACTCACGATACTTATTCCCTGATACTACCCCACGAGTCACTTCATCCAGCATCACAAGTCCTAATTTTTTCATTTCAAGTAGCGCTTGTCTGATGGGGCGTGCCATCTTGGCCCCGTACAGAGTACAACAATTGACGATAGCAAAATGAACACGGACGAAAGCGAAAAAAAATGGACGAAACCAACGTAAATAAGCTGTAAATAAGCCATAGCATCGTTTCCAGCTGCCAATTTCATTTTACCCATCAACAATCAACGGTTTGCTATGCACGGGGCCGGTCATGAATTAAGTTTACAGACCCACTTTTCTTGGCACACTTAAGCCAATAAGAGTTGTCGTTTTGGATCCTACTGAGAGGACAAACGGTGATTTTTGTTGACCTCAGTCACTGAATCTGCGCATCCAGTGGCTCAAATCATAGGATGCACCGTTTCAAGAATGTGCGCACTGAACCATCTTAGCATGAAACCATTTTTCTGTGGGAAGTAAATAAGTAAGCTTTCGCAGAACAAAGTTGAAACCTTTAGCACGGCTGCTTTGGCATTTTTTTCTTTTCTGGGAGAGGAAGGAAGTAAATCGGTGGCCTAGGGCGGCCTAACAATAGCTCATTTTTGTTTTGTTTTCACTTACAGATGTTTGATTGTTGACGTTTGCAGTGATTGTTGTTATCCACTTTGAAACAATTCATCTTAGCTGTGAATGCCTTCATCTGCGAATTTAAGTAAGCCATTGCATCGTTTCCAGCTGCCAATTTTCGAAATTAACAACGCAGCTTAGTATGATAAAACTATACGTATTTAGCAGAAACATGGATTCTTTCATTCATTCATTCATTTATTTTCAAAAGCCATGGTCCCAAACCATACGCTGCTACATACAACAGAACTTAAAACTAACTCCACCATCTCAAAACCAACAAGACCAATTATTCAACATGATAACCTTCAATGTGCATACAACACCGCACCACAACACTGCACCATCAGTCATCATAGCACAATGGCACTGCTATACCATACATATCTCACAAGTCTTCTTGAGCAGCTCACCGCACCAACTGCTGCACACAAGCCTACACAGACACTAGGGGTGGGTGGGGTCGGATACCACTAGAGCAAATGCTAGACCAGAACCCCAGTAGCTTTGCAGAACCTGGCCAGGAGGCGCAAATGTCGCAACGATCTCTGTCCTGCTGTGGCTGCCAGCAACAGCTCTAATGTCGGCAGGTCACGCATGAATGGCAGTAAAGGGGGTCTGTGTCGGTCGTACAGTGTGCATACAATAAGAAAATGCTCAGGCATCACTTCAACCCCACAAGCAGAGCCCAAAGGGGCATCCACCCACGCAAACCGAAACTGATACCCTCGCAGAAGCGAATACCCAGTCCGTAGCCTGGACAGAACCTTGGCCTCCGCATAGGTCAAGATATTCAACACAGACTGAGTGGAACAAACCGGATTAACTCTAAAAAGAGTCCTCCCCTTATCCCACCCAGACCATTCACTTTGCCACCACTGCAGCAGCCACTTTCGTAGCAGTGGTCGTCGTGCTGCAACAGAGACTGTCTGCATAATTGGGGTTGTCTCTTGCACAGCCGCCTCTCACACAAGCCCATCCGCAAATTCATTTTCACATATTCCGCTATGGCCACGGGCCCATCGCAGAACGACAACACTGCGCCGCAATGCAATCCACAGTTTCTATCCTACTGCATAGGTCACAGGGTCAGTAACATCCAGACGCTGCACCGCCCTCTGCAACTGTTTCACACTAGCCATCGAGTTTGTCACAATCAATTCCAGATCAAGCGTCACATCCAGTGCCACAAAGATGGCCACCACCTCACACATAACACTGGATGTCACTGCACTGAGTGACCTCTTGGAATTTAATTTTAGAGAGGGTACGTACACACCAATCCCGCCGTGCAGCGAGTCCGCTCGGAAAGAAGCATCGCAGTACACCTCACACTCAACATGGGCATGCCGATAAACCTGAAGCACATCGGGACACCACACCCACGGGCACTTGGGACTGGCCCAACCAACATCAAAACAGAACTCGGAGACACGTAGCAGGGTGGACACACCATGCCCTGCTACACCAAAAAGGCTCCGCACCTTCACATTAAGCTTCCGATAGTCCACCAGGACCCGTCCCACCGGGTCCTCACCACCTCTACTCAAGTTGCGCATGCACAAAACTGCCAGGAGCTCCACAGCTCTAATTTCAAGGGTCGGCTCACCACATTCAACCCAGAGTGCTTGCACTGGCATCGACTGCAGGCACCCTGATACCACTCTCAGACACTCATTCACCGTGGTCTGCAAGCAAGCGCAAATGCCTCTTGGACACTGCAATAAATGGGAGGTGATAGTCCAGGCATGCTCTAATGAAGGTGCGGTAAGCCGCTAGAAGAGCCCCACGTGTTGCAGACGTTCTCCCTACTAGAGCTTTAAGGACTGCCGTTCGCGACCGAATCTTATGTTGCAAGCGAAAGACATGTGCGTTTCAGGTGAGCTCCGTATCCATAAGTACACCCAAATACTTCACCTGTGGGCTGGGCCACACATGCACACCACTAACGACCAGGGAAGGCATGACATTCTGCAAACCACGCATCCTAGAAAAGACTACAACTTCAGTCTTAGAGGGAGCCAAAAAGAGACCCCTATCAGCCAGACGCATGGCTACAATATCAAGCGCCCGCTGTGCATGTTCCGCAAGGAGAAATAAGTCCTTACCAACAAACCAAACAGCCACATCGTCTGCGCAGCAAACAATGTTGGACGAAAGGCTCAACTCAACCAGAACATCATTTATCGCTAAGGCAAACAAGGTCGGGCTTAAGCAGCTGCCCTGCGGAAGACCTCTCTCAGTTTGCGCTTCTGAGGACCAACAGCCATAGACTCGTGTAACAAACTTCCGTTTACCCAAAAGAGCCAGAATCGCTTCCCTGAGTAAAGGGCTCACTCCCATCCTCTCCATGGTCTTACCTACCCACGCAATCGACGCAGTGTTGTATGCAGCCTTAAGGTCTAGAAAGACTGCGACAACAACATCATCGCGTGCCCAAGCCTCTCTGATGCTAGTCAAAAGATAGAGGACAGCATCTTGCGCACTTCTGCTAGGCCTATAACCAAATTGGATAGGCGCAAGACAGCCGTAGTGCTCAACATGCCACTCGAGCCGTCTCACAAGCATCCGTTTAAAGACCTTGCACATACAGGACAGGAGGGCAATGGCCGATAGTTAACTAAACTAGACTTATTACTACCCATCTTGTACACTGGGACCAGAATCGTATACATCCACGTCTGCGTAACACCACCACCATCAAGAATCCCTTGAAAAAGCCGCAACAACTCCTCTTTAGCAGGACGTGAAAGCTCACTTAGATGCCTAAACGTCACACCGTCTATGCCCAGTGTACTGTTATCCTTACATTTCGCTAGTGCTGCCTCAAATTCCTGATAACTCCACTGCGTGTCCTCTGCCACCATTTGCTGACTAGGTGGACTGCCAGGTGGTGGACTGCCAGGTGGAAGGGCATAAACACTTGAGAACCTCTAATTCAAAGCATCTGCCATACCCTCCCTCTCAACACCGCATGCGACGTAGAAGCTGCGTGCGTGTCATATACCCATGTGACATTAACTCTAACATGCTGCTGCTGTAATTCACGCCATGCATGCGTTATAGTCACTGCAGCTCCAACCCTGGAGCACAGTCGTTCTCCATGCGCCTTTTTCTCACTCCGAATAATAAAATGAGACTCCTGGACTGTCGCTCGATAAATTAACCATCATTCTTCACATGGATCACGCTTCCATCCCCGATATTCCTTGCACCTATCACGGACAGCAATTTGACAAACCCGAGTCCACCATGCCGGGTGCTCAGAATGCCGAACCAACAAAACCACGCCCTCTGCGCAGACAGAATTCTTCCAGCAGCACAGCTTTGGCAACATCCAGCCTGTGAAACAACCATTGTCCACATCTGGGTGACGCCTACTCTTTCGCGGTTGCTCAGCACCAATATTCAGAGGGCGTAACAGAACCAGAAAATATTCTCTATTACGCTGATCATCTGATACTTCTACTCGAAAAGAGGGAGCTAAAAGCGGCGTGCACATAAAAAAAATAAAGAAACATTTCCTGTATACCACTCGCTTGCCACCTCACAAAGGTCAGAGACCCAGCATGCAACACACTTGACCTATTCTTTTCTAAGGCCGCTACTAACCGACGCCCTCGTGCGTCTACATGAGTTGAACCCCAGTCAAAATGGTGGCTATTAAAATCTCCACCAACAATACAGGTCGACTCCAGCTGACGGAACCAGGAATCCCACTCAACGATAGTAGGATTGCCAGTTGCATGCAAAATCGCAAGAGTAACCCACCGTGGCAACACCCAAACTTTAATCGCACATGCATCAATCTTGGAACATTTTGACGTAGCGCGACTCGAAAATACGGGACGGACCACTTGACAGAGATTCCAGCCTTGTGCCCTGAGTGCACAAAGTCTGCACGAAAAATCGCAGCATCAAATGCCTGCATATTGCTTGCTTCTTGCACTCCGAGAACATCAACATAACGAAGAAGCTGCTCTGCTTACGTCACCTTCCCCTGCAAGCCCATCGCATTCCATGTTCCTATCGTAATTGACGCGAACTTTGCTACAAATCACTTCACGTTCAGGAAACACAATCAACCCCGGCCACAGCCATAACACTACTCGTGGTTACTTCCTTCCACACCCACCCAACCTGTGAGCTATCATCAGCAAACTCTACACTCATCCCATAAGCGATTTGCTGCGAATCATCATCCACAACCAACAACAAGGATTTTAAGTCAGAGTTTGTGGAATTCACTGGTAGCCTCACTCGCACACTCACCGGCAAACTCATCGCTGCTACTACATTTCCCTGCTGAACAATACACACACTATCACCATCACCACTTTCCACAACACTCTGACTTACTGCACATAACCACATCTTGACCACTGGTTTGACTAATTTGACCAATTTGACTAACTCCTGACACATCCTCGACTTGTACATGCACAACGCTGGTGCAACAAGACTCCTCTTTACTGGCACTATATGCTTTTCTCCTGCATCCACCACGATGCCGTTTGGCAGGCAGCATTACCCATTGTCCTTCATCATCAGCTTCTCTTACTGCAACATGCTGGGGTAAATGCTCTTGCTGCTTCTCCAACCATTTCCAGCACTTCGGCAAGTCGCCCGCAGGAGTACTGTTGAAATAAATCCCGTGGGTTGTGGCTGTCATGCACTTAATTAGAAAAAGAACATACCTGTACAATGTCCAAACCATTTTAATCGTTGGGAGAACATGAATTTGTAGTACACAAGGTAAAGCTTAATAGGAAGCAACTTGAACAGGCTTGAAAACAAAAACATAGCGACCACCTCGGTCGCGTTCAGCCATGTTGTGTGAGCTGACTAAAACCCGGAAGTGGGTTAACACAAAACCAGAAAACCGGAAGTGAAGCTTCCGGCGGCTCAAAATTATCATCTAGGGCCACAGTTATATTATAATGGAATAGATACGAAATAGGCCTAAACTAGTGAATATTATTTTATCACCTAGATAAACAATATGTCCAATAATAAATAAATGATACGGGCCCTAATTACAATTAGCCTACAGCCTAGTCATTTTTAGTCACAATGTGACAGAATTAGCTCAAAACTACAACAAACGCCCCCTTCTGGCACAATGTTTACAATCTTATACATTTGACTATCACACATATACCATCATATGTACCTGTTTATACAAAACAAAATCAGATAGGTTTTACGCCAGAACGCAATTGAGAGAAGATGGCTGAACACAGTTTTACGAGCCTGATGCTTGACAACCACTTCGTGAACAGGTCGGCAATATTTGATTCGGACGAGACATGGCGTATAGTGAAGTATCCCCTTTGTAACCAGTCTTTTAAGAAATGGAATTTAATATCGATGTGTTTCGTCCTTCCATTCTCAATTGCATTCTGCGTGTAATAAATGGCGGATTGGGAATCCGAATAAATGGTAGGAACTTGCTGAAATCCCATCAGCACCTTGCATGCAAATACCCCACATAACCAATGCATTTCGTGGGCAGCTGGCACCAAAGCTATGAATTCTGCTTCCATGGTGCTTAACGCAACCATAGATTGCTTTTTACACCCCCAGGAAATTGGGACTCCTCCCAAGAAAATGATGTAACCGCCAAAACTTCTACGGCTATCTCGGTCTGATGCCCAAGATGCATCACTATACCCATAAAGTGACGTGTTATTTGTACCTGATAACCTTATACTATACCCTTTGGTACTATAGGCATACCGTAATACATTCAGGAGTAATTTAACATGAGCCATTGTGAACACGGTATTGAATTGAGACAATACAATGACTGAAAACAACAGATCTGGTCTAGTACGAAGACGCAGAAATAGCAAGCTTCCAATTAAGGATTGATATGGAAAGTCTGGTTGGTCACTTTCCTTCAAAATTTGGACACAAGATCCCACTGGAACTGGCACTGCAAGATTACACATATTGTCCACTTTGTACTCTTTGGCCAATCTTTCAATGTATTCTGCTTGATGCATTTCGATAGAGTTTCCATCCCGACGGAAATTGACCCCTAACAAGGACGTGATGGGTCCTAATGTCACAAACTCAAAGTGCTCTGCCAACATGTGCAGTACCTTTTCTTCTGTAAGTTTGTCCTTACAAAATAACACAATGTCGTCAACATAACACAATAGCACTGCTTCTCTGCCCAATGTGTACACACAGTTTAATCCTAAGACAGTTTGGAAATCTATCCTGTTTAAAGTGGAATTCAACTTTCGGTGCCACTCACGCCCAGATTGGTGCAAGCCATATAAGGCCTTTCAAAGCAACCACACTTTCCCTTGGTTACCAGTGGTAGTATAACCTTTTGGTATAGATATGTAAGTTGGATTTTGTAATTCTCCGTAGAGATATGCTCCCTTGACGTCTACATGGATATCTTTCCACCCCAGGATTACCACTAATAATACAAAAAACAACCTTATGAGCGCAAAGTTGACAACAGGGGCAAATACCTCATCATAATCAATACCTTTAGTTTGCCTGAACCCTTGCGCCACTAACCTAGATCTATAATTTTTTAAATTTCCATCCTGATCCTTCTTCACCTTATAAACCCATTTTGTCCCTATAATTTTAGATTTAGGTGGGGTAACTTCTTCAAACACTTCCCTAGCCTTAAAATCGCCAATCTCTTCATCCATGGCCGATTTCCATTTTTCTTTTTCGGGGAAGTCATTGCTTGTTCAAATGTGGATGGCTCTACGACACAACAATGAGCTTCAAAACCCGCCCCCTCATCGGAATCATCGGCCGTGTCTGACTGAGGTTGTGATTCAGACATGTTCGCTTTTTGTTTAAAATTAAAGACAGGGCGAAACTGAATTTGTTCATCTGAGCAGTACTTTTTTATATCTTTTACACTCTTAAACCTCTTTCCCTCTGGGTTAATGTAATATACGTCTGCCCTACCAACCCTGGTCCCAGTTTGTCGAACAACCTGAATTCTTTCCCAATCCTCAAGGCTTACATTACGTAAATTACCACTTACAGATTGACCCTGCGAGACATTTAAGGGAACATTTACAGTACTGGGTATCCCTACTGTGCTTAGTCCAGGTTTGGATGGTACAGTTGTCGTCTTTGAAGTCCCTTCCTCATCACTTGGGATTTCATCAAACCTTATCTCTAGAGTATCTGGACGAGGTTGTTCATGGTGAACAAGCTTCTTGTCTCTTGTCCAGGTACGGGATTCATCTACTTTGACATGCTTACTTTCGATAACCTTATTGCTCTGGGGATTCCAGATGCGATACCCACGTGTATTGATGGCATAACCCACTACAATCCCCTCCCAGGCTCTACCATCTAACTTATTACGCCCCCTACTGGGGATGTGTACAAAACACTTTGAACCTGGCTTAATGATATGCCTTACAGATACATCCCTATTATACAATACACAATACGGTATCTGGTTTATTATTTTTACGTGGGGAAACCTATTACGTAAGTAGGCCATTGTCACTGCGATTTCGGCCCAGAGAAACCTTGGCAAATCAAACTCTATAAAAATAGACCTGACCCCTTCTACGAGCGTCCGGTTGTAACGCTCGGCCACTCCATTCATTTCTGCGGAGTAGGCGTTCGTCTTCTCGTGGGTGATGCCTAAACCTACAAGGTAACCGTCAAAGGCTGACGAACAAAATTCCATCCCTAGATCGGATCTGACTGCAATTCCCTTTCTATTTTAACTTCGAATGTTTTGGAAGTCGAGAAAGCGTCACTCTTCAGTTTTAGGGGAAACACCCACGAGTAGCGAGAATAGTCATCAGTGATGGTGTAAAAATATTTCGATCCACCCAAAGATGTAGTCCTGCTGGGTCCCCATAGGTCCATATGAAGTAGCTGCAGGGGTTTCGTGCTTCGCACACTATCAGTACCTCTGAAACTGGCCCTAGTAGATTTTGCTATTGAACAAACATCACATCTAGCATTTTTCCCCATGGGAGACACATTTAAACCATGCACCCGTTCATTTTCATACATTTGCATGATACCTTGAGTATCCAAGTGCCCAAATCTAGAATGCCATAGTTTTAGACTACCACTTTTATCAGTCGTACGTGTTGTACAAGCTTGTGGGGGCGTACTGCCCGACATTTGGTTTTTATTGGCCTGACCCCTCAATATAGGCCTATTTTGTGAATTATTAGTCACAACATTTCTCACCTGGTACAACCTATTGATAGTTTCCCCTACAAACAAACAAGCATCCTTGCTTTCCCTAAAAATTCACATTTTCCCATTATACACATTTACATGATAACCCGCTGCATCGATTCTTGCTACACTGATAAGTTGTTGGGAAAATGTGGGGATATACAATGTATTTTGTAAAGTTATTTCGTTAAATTTTCCATTTTCCTCCACCAGAAAAGTGACATCTCCTATCCCTTGTATATCTGACGTACCCTCTCCCATTGAAACTTTCATGTTATCTACAGAGCGCAGATTATGGAAGAGCTCTTTTTGTGTACAGATGTGATCAGTTGTTGCAGAGTCTAAATACCAGTGGCGATCTGAAACACTCGAAGAATTTGCTTCTGCTGCTAATACCCTTGTTGGTTGATTGCTTCTTTGGGGGCTATTGTCGAGAGTCGACACGTAGAAGGCACCTCGATCTGCAACATTTGCTCCACGCCTATTTCCTCGGCGGCGACCTCTCCAACCGCCTCCTCTACTTTGAGAAATGTTTATGGAGGTTGACTCGTTCTTACTAGCTAGGCCTATTTGGGTACAGTCTCTTTGAAAATGGCCGACCTGGCCACATTCGAAACAAGTGAGGGTATCCGATGACCTAGTCTGGCGTGATTCTCCTCCACGCTGCGTATGCCCCGTGTTAGTTTTATTTCTAACCCCTCCCCTAGGGTGTTGAGTTTGAAATGTGGAAAAAGCATTTTGATCATCACCTTCCCCCATAGTGATATCTGCATACCTCATTTTTTGTCTATTGAATTCACTCAACAGTTGCTCTAGTACCAATTTTGGAGTAAATTTCTTATCTTCCCAATGGTAAATTGTTTGTACAGTAGTTTCAAAACATTTTGGCAAATAGTATAGATATTGGTAGGCAATTTCATCGTCGGTAATGGCACCCGAAATGTTTTTAAGATCTAAAGCCTTTTTGTCTACCCTTGCCAAAAATACTGCCATTTCTTCTCCCCCTTTAAGCTGCAACGATAGGAACTCCCTACGTAGTCGTGCTTTTCGTGCCCTAGACGATGGTTGGAAAACACCAGCTAACTTGGTCCAAGCTGCCGCCGCATCGACTGTGTTTGCCACAACGTTTTTTAATGCGGTTGAAACTGATAAACATATCAGTGCTAGTGCCTGTTCACTACGAAGTTTTCTCGTCTGTGTTTCTTTTGCGGTAGCAGACGGATCTAGTGGCGGTTCCGTACCGTCCACAAAGCCCCAAACTCCTTTTGACATTAACAAGAATTTAGCGTAAGTGCACCACGTTTCATAGTTTTCAGAAGTCAGCTTTTCAATTGAAAACGCCCCGGTCGAGCCAGCTTCTAACGACATAGTAATAATAGTATTGATCACTAATGTTACGCATGCATTAAGATTGAAAAATCTGATAAATAAACATGTTGCGTCGCACACAAATTTCCCTGTCACACAGCATGCAAAAATATGCGTTGTACACAAGCCTAACACCCCGATGATAGCATGCACAAAATGCGTAGCACTGAACACCCCCGGGAACAGCATGCACAAAAATGTCGTAGCACGATAAGTATTAACACTCCTACAAACATTTATTCTTGATAATAGCATGCACAAAAAGTTCACAGCACGATTGAACACTCCTACGACCATCGGCGAATAGCCGAGATAACAAAACGTGAATGCGAATGTCAATCCCCAAGACATCGAAAATTGAATTTTCCGAAAACAACATGCACAAAATAATTCCGTAGCACGAAACTCATGGAATTAATTAACATTACTATTGTTCGATAACCAGCGGATGGCTGAATAACAAAACTTGCATGCGAATGTCAAAAGTCGGTCCCCATGACCTTGAACTCCCGGCGTGACTCGCCACTAAATACAACCACGCTGCCACTACCATTTGTTGAAATAAATCCCGTGGGTTGTGGCTGTCATGCACTTAATTAGAAAAAGAACGTACCTGTACAATGTCCAAACCATTTTAATCGTTGGGAGAACATGAATTTGTAGTACACAAGGTAAAGCTTAATAAGAAGCAACTTGAACAGACTTGAAAACAAAAACATAGCGACCACCTCGGTCGCGTTCAGCCATGTTGTGTGAGCTGACTAAAACCCGGAAGTGGGTTAACACAAAACCAGAAAAAACCGGAAGTGAAGCTTCCGGCGGCTCAAAATTATCATCTAGGGCCACAGTTATATTATAATGGAATAGGTACGAAATAGGCCTAAACTAGTGAATATTATTTTATCACCTAGATAAACAATATGTCCAATAATAAATAAATGATACGGGCCCTAATTACAATTAGCCTACGGCCTAGTCATTTTTAGTCACAATGTGACAGAATTAGCTCAAAACTACAACAAGTACTTGGGTGGCGCAGAGGCGATGAGTGAACCTTGGTGCTTGCTGCTATGGCACTCTGCCCTGGGAACACTTGGTTTTGCCTATACGATTGTCACACTTGACTACTCGACTGTACTTCGCTCTGGTGCTGGCGCTCTTCTTCTCGGATCTCAGCCGCAAGGTGTTCACAAAGTTGTCGAGGGTCTCGTCATACACCGCACGTGGCGCAGGCTCGTCAAAAATGACTGCGCATGCTGCAGTGATTGGCACCCGATCCGCAACAATCAAAAGAGACGGCATCCCACGGACAACTACAATGTCTGGCACATCATCAATCGTAATTGAGTCTTGCAACCGGAGGGTGATTTGGGAGTCCTCCAGTCTCACATACAACCCCTCGCCCTCTGATTGAGTCCGTCTCAAAAGCATGAGCCTCGAGTGTTGCTATCTTGCTGAAAGCAGTGTTTATTTCGTATGGTGTGATTCCCCTTGGTAGCCAGTGCAGTCTTGCTTGAATTGTTTGCTCATGGAGGTCGAAGACTTCTGCCACACCTCCACCAACATTTATTTGTGATCGTAGCAACTGCTGTTTAGACGCACGAGTTTTCAGCTCCACTTCAAATGCATTACTCCACGTAGTACTGCAATAGCCGTAATTTCCTCGGAAACCAACCACTTGCTCTATTGTGTGATATATTTGCGAGAAGAGAAACGGGCCACACTTAGGATTACACACGACCACTACAGAAAATAGCATCTGAACGTTGCACAGGCCTCCACCATACTGCTTCTTAAGGGCATTCAGATTCTTCGAGTGTGTTGATTTGTCATGCCCATTTTTCCTCATCTTCTCTTCCGTGACGGTCATTTGCTTGCCTACGTCTAGGTGCCGTACTGAATAGCCTATTTACCGCTTGCAAGACATCATCTCTTTCTGCTTAATTATCAGCACGGCTTTGTTAGCTAGTGCATTGTTGCTTCTTGTCACCGCCGCCATTTTAGCTACCCCAGTCAATGCCGTTTTCATTTACAGCAAACTTTCTCATATCAGATTCCGAGACGTTACGTCGTCGAGCTACTTCCATTACCTTTGCAAATGTCTCTTCCGAGACAACTGTGTTTATCTCACTGCCGGATAATACTTTCTCTCTGACTAGCTCCCTTAGCAAGGCATCCACATCCTCCGCCATTTTTCCCATCAACAATCAACGGTTTGGACGATAGTTTTCAATCCTTAACACAAGTAAAGTGATTGTCCGGCCTTTTGCTCTTTTCTTATCAGCTCAGCCGGGAGCCAGAATTATATGTAGACTAGCGGAGTCGCTCGCTTCGCTCGCTCATTCTGCCGCGTCTCGCTGCGCTCGAGGAAATTTCTTGTTGCAACTCTTATGGTGCTAACAGTCACTCCCAGCAAAAATGATCAACAAATGTTCAAGGAAGTGATCCAAATAATGAGGCGTTGTTCTTACTACATCAGTTTATAATACAAATGATAAACAAAACTAAAAATGGTCAAATAAGTTAAATGTTACAGTAGTATTTCACGTGGAGTAAACATTGCACCAACATATTGCTTTTTTTCCGGTTTTTACCTTGGTTTCCTTATTCTCGCCATAAACGATCAAACGAGTTCCTTTTTATTTCCTGCTTCTTCCTATCATTTTTACTTATACGTCAGTACACCACCAAGAACCACACGTCACTTTCATTTGTGTTAGTATTACACTTTACATGGGTTTTTTTGTTTCACTTGTTTTAAGATTTTTTCTTTACGCCACGCTCAGCACAGATTTTTCCATCGGCTTTTTATCTCTTCACTTTCTGATGACCCCCTCACTTGGCAAAATATCTGCAGCACGTCAAGTGAAAACGCCACGGTTTCAGATAAAACAGATATAGTACGAAGGATATACCTAAAATTGTGCATTTTATCATATAAGCATGAAACTTGGCAGGAATGTTGTTTACATCAAATTAAGAATTTTAAGCGTTGTAGGTATTCTCCTAAAGTGCTATGAGCCGCCATATTGGAAAATGGCGGCCCAATTGTCTAAAATCGTGCATTTTTATCATAAAAGCGTGAAACTTGGCAGGAATGATGTTTACTTAGAATTATAAAGAATTTAAGCATTGTAGACATTGTCCTCAATCGCTATGAGCCGCCATATTGGAAAATGGCGCCCAAATAACTTGTTTTCCATAACTCTGAAAAACAGCCCGAAATGGACATGTTTAAGATTTTCTGAAAGGTGGCGATCTATTCTTTCCGTCAATCCTAACCGAACAGTCCTACACCCATTTAAAGGTGAAGAGGTAATGGTGTAAGCGCATGATGATTTCCGAATTCAAAGTGCTCTTGCGAGCCCTCTAATAGCCCGAAATAGACATGCTTAGGATTTTCTGAAAGGTATGAATCTATTCTTTCCTTCAATCCTAACCGAAAATGTTTAGCTTAGATAGGAATACAAATGTGAGCATTACAATGGAACTTTGAAATTGAAACTAGACACTACACCAATTACAGCTACAAATTTAAACGGGTGTAGGACGGTCCCTATCTAAGCGAAACAATTTTCGGCTAGGATTGATGGAAAGAATAGATCGCCACCTTTCAGAAAATCCTAAGTATGTCAATTTCGGGCTATTAGAAGGCTTGCAAGACCACTTTGAATTCGAAAATCAACATACGCTTTCACTTCTATGCCTTTACCTCTTCACCTTTAATGGCTGTAGAATGGTCTCTATCTAAGTTACACAATTTAGGTTAGGATTTGTGGTAAGAATAGATCGCCATCGTTCAGAAAATCTTAACCATGTCCATTTCGGGCTATTAGAAGGCTCTTAACGGTACTTTGAATTCTAAAATCACCATACGCTTTCGCTGCTATGCCGTTACTCTTTCGCATTTGAGTGGGTGTAGGACGGGCCCTACATAAGGTAAAAACATTCGGTTAGGATTTATGAAAAGAATAGACTCCACCCTTTCAGAAAATTCGAACCACGTCCATTTCGAGCTATTAAAGGGCTCGCAAGCACTTATAACACGAAAATCACTGTAACAACCAATTGAAAAGAGGAGTGTCCGTATGAATTAAGGGTGATAATACTTAAAATACTATTGTGTGGTGCAAGGGTTGCTCTTACGTAAAAGATGTATAATCCCATTCCTGTCCAGAATGGTGTGCTGAACGTCTATGCTTCACTTTATGCTTTTGATTTGTTGATGGTAAAGGAGTTACAGCCAGAGAACCGTTTGGGGGACAGTAAGTCACCCCCTCCCCCGGCCCCTCGGGATGTTTTTGAACTTGCTATCATATAGCTTTTTTTTCCCAGTTACCATTCATGCGCATTCATACCATACTTAACGCTTTTCACAAAAAGTGAACAATTCCTTCAATTTTGAGCACTATAAAAAAACCTGTTATTTACATTACGGCATATACTATGCATTAATAATGATTCATTCATACCACTTCCAGTACTTACTTCTGGTTGTGTTTAGCATATCATTGGAAAGGAAATGTCAAGAGGAACAATAAAGGCAGGGAATAATTTCGCAATCTGTGAAAGGGAATTCAAAGTGTCGTATTCAAATGCCATTTTGGAAAGAAAATGGTGTCTTTTCGACACTAATACATTAGTATCACTTCCGGTAGTTACTTCCGCTTATCTTTGGTATCATTGGAAAGGATATTTCAAGAAGAAAATAAAGGAAGAGTCTATAATTTTGCTAACTATGAAAGGGAATTCAATGTTTCAATAAATAACATTGAAAGTGTCGAATTCGGGCAAATGGCCTGTTTCCATTAATCATATCCCCAAAAACCAAAACTGGTATAAGAGAAGCTACCAAGTTTCTAAAAAGGGTCGGCATTTGAAAGTAGTGATATCATCCATCCAGGGAAAGGCCGCCAAGGTTAATCCTATTAGCCAAGTTAATCGCATCTACTAATAGTTCGAAAGTTAAATGAAAACTAGAAGAATGCTACTAGCGGTAGGAATTCATTTAACGTCCAAAGTATTATTCGGTGCGATTAACTTGTCTAATAGGATTAACCATGGAGGCCTTTCCCTGGTTGGATGATATCACTACTTTGAAAGGCCGACCCTTTTTAGAAACTTGGTGGCCTTTCTTATACCAGTTTTGGTTTTGGGTGGCTATTACAACTTTCATAGGCCTGTGAATACAAAGAATCCCACGGTCTAATCGTCACCTCTTCCTTTTTTGTCTGGAAGTATTTTATGTCTCATTTCCATTTTTTGAGCGCACTGGATATGACTAACATTAACTGGACCTGAGCGCACTAGACCTGATTTGAGCTGACTTACATTGATTTTCGTTCGCTTCGCTCACTCAATCAGTGCATTCCCCTTCAGTTGCCCCTCCTGAGTTTAATTTTAATCACACATTGAAGCTGGATTGCTCACTCAATCACAATTAATCTCATCTACTTGGTCGATCATCTACTTGCGTAACCATAAAACTCGGCGTAACCATAAAATTGCTCACGACCTGCATTGAGTTTTAAATTTTCCTGGCAATGATAGATTCCCAGTCTTCTTTCTGTTCCAACTTCTGTGGGTTAGTTACCATAACGTTTAGTTCACGTACCTTAACAATCACATACTATAAAACTCACTGAACACATAATATTTCACTTTTGAGATATCACATAATATGAAATTCACTGAACGGTTTCCAACCACCAACCAAGGGTAGTTTATTTACCATATCGTTGATTTTATTTTATTTTATTTTATTTTATTTTATTTTATTTTATTTTATTTTATTTTATTACCGAAGGAAATCGGCATGTCGTTGAAACAAACAGTGCAATAATTAATTGCAAGAATAGTTATTTTGTTAAAACTCGAGTGAATTGTTGTGGTACATAAGTACTGAAACGGTGCGCGTATACAACTTAAGCATGTTATAATAAACTGTTGGATAACAGTACACACAATGGTCACAACAATAACTTTGCATTTACGCGCCACTTCAGGGCCACGTGGTTCTAGCTGCAATTCCCATTTTACAAAAAGGGACTCCCCGTACTACTCTTTACCTGTGTGCCAAAATTTTGATGTGCAAACTTTTCCTAACGAGCTGTAGACATGTTTTTATACCCTATGAGAATTACCATGGGAGACCTGACCTTAGCTAATAGCTTAGCTAGTAGCTAGCCAGTAACACAAATTAACGTTATTGAGGGCACGTTTTCTCCACAAAAGACACCTTCCCAAACTTTAATATTGTGGTATTCTTCGTTACTGGACCCAAGACACCTGATTCCAACGATTTCCTAAGATTTCTACCGCACCGGAAATTTACACCAGTATGCTGAAATCATGTATTAGCTCATTACAGTTAACATGACAACAATTACACTCTAAAAATTACATTCAAACAATTAAGCCCCAACAACAAGAAATCATCTACTCCGGCGACACACTAGCGTGTTTCTAGATTTTAGTACAATTTTGATACGTTATTGACAATTGCTTTCAAGGGCGAATGCCGTTGGTTTCATCTTTGTACTAATTACTTCAAAGTAAAATCACAAATTCTGGGGTCTATTAAGCCATAAGTAAGCATATCGTAATAAAAAATATTCAGACTGTGTAACTCACTGAATTCCGTGAAAAAGTAGTTACAAGTCAGGTTTTCAGATAAAATGGTTGGTCAAATGAAAATTTATTTCAGTTTTTTTGGTAAAAAAAATGAATTACGAACAACAGGAAAAAAAAAAGTTTAAGCCGTTGATTCGTTCAGGAGTTATGAGAAAAAACTTAATTTGATAGCCATTTTGACTGACAATTTCCAATATAGCGGCTCATAGTAATTCAGGAGAATGCCTTCAACGCTTAAAATTCTTAAATTTATGCAAACAACATTCCTGTCAAGTTTCATGTTTTTATGATGAAACTGCACAATTTTAGACTATTAGGTGCCATTTTCCAATATGGCGGCTCATAGCACTTCGGGGGAATGCCTACAACGCTTACAAGTCTTAATTTGATTTAAACAACAATCCTACCAAGTTTCATGCTTTCATGATAAAATGCACAATTTCGTCTAATTTGGGGATATATCCTCCGGACTAATAACAAAACAATGTTGCGAAATATTCAATTACAGACAAACTTAAGCCAAGACTTGCTCCTCTTTTACTGTTGCCGCCAATCCATTGTTGATGGACGTTCCTGGGAGTGGCGACCTCAATGGCCGCCGATGGGGATGTCCTTTTGAGGGAAATGGCACGAAAGAAAGTGTTGACGTCGTCGGACATCAACACGGGTCTTGTTTCGAGTGAGGTGTATGCTAGAATGAAGGATGAAGCTGCCGGAAGGCTCATTTCTGAAGCGGACGTTCTGCAGTTTGGTGTGCAGCCCGATACTTTGCGGACTGAGAAAGAAGGCGTACAGGATGGTAACTCGGATCAGGGTCAGAGTGGGGGGATTGACAAAGACGATAGTAGTAGTGGAGATAAGAGGGGTGTTGTTTTCCGCACAGTCAGGAAGCTGTTCTCCACGGTTGTACGCCAAAATAACCAGGATGGTGGATGTGTAAATGATGACCCAATCCCTTCGCCCCAAACCAGGGTGATCCCCCCAATAAAAACAGGGCCCAAAAAATAAAGGCTCTACGCAAACTGTATGGTGGGACCCTCCTAACCGTTGACATGGCAAAGTCTCTTGTATTTCTCTGTAAGGTGGTAAACCCTACCCATTCACGCAGATTTTTCTTTTCCTAGAAGAAATAGTAGGCAGGGAAGAGATTGAGGCGGTTGGGGCTCTCGGTCAGGGGAGCTTTTGAGGTTGTCCTACGATCGCCAGCGGAAAAAGGAAGGTGGCGGCAGCCAGACTGGTGATCAACGGTTGTTAAGTGGAAATCTTTGATCTGATGACCAGCAAGTCGAAGCCCGAATTCACTGGCTCCAACATAGCATTACCATCAATGAAGTAGCGGCGGCTGTCAGTCCGTTTGGTGTCTTGGACTCGCACGCCTATGCAAAGTTAATGATCCGGAGGCAACAAGTTTGTGACACTGTGGTTAGGCTAATTAGCTTTATGATGCGGCCTTTCAAGACCACAGTGGTGATCTGCCCAAAATCTCGAAAGACACGATCTCGAAAGACAGAATCACGAACCCACATTCTCGAAAATCACAATCTCGAAAAACCCAAATCTCGAAAAACCCAAATATCGAAAAGCCAAGATTGCGAAAAACGAAATCTCGAATGAAAGAATCTCGAAAAAATTTTAATTCCTACTGTTTAATAGTAAAAACGTCTAAGTCAGTTAAAAAAAAAACTTTTCTTGGGTTTTTTTTTCTCGAATAGTCAATGTTGTGAGCAATTCCTTCTAGGTAGTCATCAAGTCACGCTTAGCATACTCGGAAACAATTATTTTTATGTGATCTGCAAAGGACGTGTACTTTTTACTTCCGGCAAACTATACGTTGCACAAGCTTAAGTACTGTGAGGCTTTGTTCTTTCTGAAGACAATTTTAAAAATTCCACAAAGTAGGGTGAGCTGCAGCAATAAGTGATGCAAAGTCGCTGTGCCAACCTTCGATTTGGTTGTTGTTTATGGAAGGTCTTGGAACGATGCTTCAAATTGGTTCCGAAGCTGCAGCTCGTAACTGTTTTCAGGTGTCTAAAAAAAACAGTAATGTATCGTTATATTTTATTTTTGGAAAGTTATCATTCTGATTGTTTTGAATTCAAACCACGTAGTATGGGTATCGATAGCAACCAAATTTAAAATGTTTATAGTTTAGTAATTATTTATTTATTAACGATTTTCTACGAAAAGCCTTAAGTTTAGGTTGAAGGTTTTTCGAGTTATTCGGTAATGTTTTAGTAATGTTTAATAGCTTTCAATTTAGCTATTGTTTATAAAAATCTACATAATGGTTTAGATGCACCCATCAATCGAAGTTTATACAATTGGAAATTTTTTTCTGGTTGAGAAAAGTTGAAATTTTCTAGATTGAAGATTTTCTAGTTCGAGATTTTGCTGTTCGAGATTTAGGATCTTCGAGATTGTGGCTTTTGAGGTAGGGGGTACGAGGTACTGTGGCTTTCGATAATTTGATTTTCGAGATTGTGTCCAGGACTCCCATCAGTGATATGCCTGATGTTCTGTATGTTAAAGGTGTGCCCACTCTCGTGGTCATCGCGGATTGTTCCCCCTTGTGCCTCCTGTGTCGCACCCGTGGGCACCTCCAGCTAGCTTGCCCTGCCATAGGCTGTGAAACTTGTCGCGCATTCTATGACCCTCACAATCTGTGTGACCACCTGCGGGCGGAACAATCAGAAGTAGCACCAGAAGTTAGTGAGAAGACCTCCAGCCTTCCCAAGAGTAGCAGACGTGTTGACAGCAAGAGCCGAAGGGAAGAGGAAGTGGTGGTAAGGCAGCTACTGGGCGACAGTAGTGCTGTGCGTCAGATGTGTGATTAGTGTTCTGGGGCCCCTCAAACTATCAGTAGTCCCGGTTTGAGTTCCGGTCCAAATGCCTTTCCAGCTGGGGCCACACCTAGGACGGAGCCTGATCTTAATGCAGGTTCAGTCATGGCGAATGAAACAGCGGGTGTTGCCGAAGGTGAAGTTTGTTCTGTGTCAGATGGTGGTGATCAGAGCTCTGCCTCTCCTGCGAGGAAGAAACAGCAGAGCAGCCAGCACAAACGTCAGGATCATAGTGAGAAGAGTGTGAAGTGCGTCGATACTGTGAGTACACAACTTGATGATGAACCAATAGCGCAAGAGGAGTTAGGCCCAGTTCATGTTGGTGAAAATGGTGATGTAGCAGAATAAGTTAGTGGTGATCCCATGGTCAGTGTTCCTAATGGTGATGTTTACCCTCCTGTTGTTGCTGATGCTAATGTGAGTGGTGGCGATACTAATTGTAATGAAGATGGCTGCTACAATCCCGGTAATCCTAGTTGTAGCAATGTTAGTTCTGGTGAGTCATTACCTCCTGGGTCTAGAGTGTCTGACATCGCAATGAGTATAGAAGAGTTTACTGAGTTATGTCAGGGGGTGAGTGTTAGAGAGGGGAGAATGGATAGGGCCTCGATGTGTGGTTGTCCCAACCTAACCTAACTCAGTTCTCACTTTCGGTCCTCCCATTTTTTCAGTAGCCTTCTGGAATGCCAGGGGGCTGCGGAATAAGATCCTAGAGGTTGAAAATTTAATGAGTTATGCAGATATCCTTGGGGTTCAAGAGGTTGACCTGGCGGGTGATTACAATGTGGCATCCTTCCAAGCTGATGTTGTGACTGCAGGGGCAGAGTGGGTGTGTTTCTGAGCTGGTCAGTTCCATTTGTGTTTCTTCTGCTACCGCATCTATCGTAGGGATTGACACGTGCGCTGTGAAAGTGAGGATGTTTGGAAGGTGGGTTATGCTCATCTTTGTCCACGTGTCTGCCTCTCCGAGTGAAAAAACAGTGGGTCGAGTGGTTTCTCCAGTTTCCCGAACCATTTCTGGCCTGTGGCGATTTTAATTCCCATAATCCTGATTGGGGTCTGTCCTGACTGATGTCAGGGGGCGTAGGGTTGCTGCAGCAATTGATGAGCGTAGCCTCTCTATTTGTCAAGACGGGTCACCAACGTTCTCTCGGTGGCAGCGTGGGACTGTTCAGGAGTCTGTTTTGGACATGTTTCTATCTTCGGAGGGCCTGTAGGTTCTTCTCGTTTTCGGTGTCGGACGATCAGAGGAGCAGAATCACTTTCCTGTGATCCTGCGCCCTCTGGCAGCTCCTGTCCTCCCCCTGTTAGTTTTCCCAGGTGGCCGCGGGCCTTCGATGGTTCCTTTGGTAAGTGGTTATCAGCCTACATTCCCAAGCAGGCTAGTAAAGCTCCTGATTCAGATAGGATCCGTCCTGTGTGTGGACTCCGGTTTGTACGGCGGCCGTTCGTGATAGAAGGTGGGCGTATAGGCATTGGAAGCATTTTCCAATAGGTAAACTGGCTCATGTATCAGGGAATGTATCAGGGAATTTCTCGTGAGTCAGCTTATTTGATTTGAACTGAGCGTCGAACGTATTCTGATAGGATCTGTGATTGTGTTCGGTCCACTGCATCATTGAGGCAAGCCTAGCAGTTTCTAGAGCCAAGTGGATCGAGGTTCTCCCAGTTGTGGGTGTATGATTCTGACAGTTCTGGTCACTCTGTGCTCAGAGGTGAAGCCATGGCAGATGCCTACAATGGCAGATTTGACAGTGTGCACGCCCTTCCTCTTGCCCCCCCCCCACCCCAAGTGGCGACTCCTCTTGCGTTGGATTCACCGATGGTATTCACCGATGCGTTGGATTCACCGATGGATTCACCGTTGGATTCACCGTTGGTTCACCGAGGGAACTACCGTGGTATCCCTCAGAGTGGTTCGCTGCCCTCGCTCACTGTAAGGGGAGGGGAATCCCAGGAATTGATAGAGTGATGTATAGCTCTCTTCGTGCGCTGAGTCTGGTTGCTGTAAGGGAGGTTTGTGCTACTTTTTCAGGCTCTTCTTGATGGCGACCCGGTTCCGGATTCTTGGCTATTCACTGTCATTGTCCCGGTGCACAAACCAGGTACGGTGAGATCAAGTGTTGTTAACTGTCGTCCCATATCGCTCCTCTCTAACCTAGGAAAGTGTATGAGCGAATGTTAGTGAAGCACCTTGGCTGACACCTAGAATACCACAGGTGTTTGGCTCCTGTGTAATTCGAGTACCGGTCTAGCAGGAGTGCACAGGACGCTGTTATGTACCTACTGTCGGGGATTCATGAAGCCCGGGCCCACGGACTCTCCATGGTAGCGGTCTTCCTAGATATTAAGGCTGCCTACGACACGGTTAGTGTGGGCTGGGTACAGTACAGCATGGTCAGAATGGGTGTAGGACCAAAACTGATCGACGCGATTTGCACCCTTCTTGCTGAAAGGAAATTTGCAACGCAGGTGGGTGGTTTTTGGTCTGGGGTAGCTTCCTCGGATAGGGGTCTCCCTCAGGGGAGCTGCCTCAGCCCACTTTTGTTTGCGATAGCTATTAACGAGGTTCTAGTTGAGATTAGGGCCTCGTCAAACACAGACTGCTATGCAGACGACATTGCTCTGCGGTTTGCAGGTAGCGAATTTGTCGAATGTTGCAAATGTGCTCAGGACGCTGTAGCGCGGGTGTCCTCCCTCCTCAGGGTCAGAGGGCTGTTTCTTGCCCCGGCCAAAACAGAACTCGTTAGCCTTTTCTAGGTCTACAGTGAGGAGGCGTTCTCCTCTGTCCACCGTTGTTGATGATATCGTAGTAGTTCAGTCGCCCTCTGTTAAGTACCTGGGAGTAATACTCGATGAGTGGCTAGAGTGGATACAGCATGTCCGCATGCTCAGGGGTAAGATAGAGGCTTGATCCTCTGTTCTGAAGCATCTTGCTAGGATTGAGGGTGATAAGAGGGGTCCCCTTTTGGGGTTTATCGTTCCTTCATTAGGGCCCTTCTAGGCTATCACCTTCCGTTTCTCAGTGCCTACCGCCGTTGTTTTCGTTTCCTCTAAGTGTCTGCCAACCTCTGTCTTCGGGTTGTGACTTGCTGTCTGATCACCACACCAGTCCAAGCCCTGTGGGTTGAGAGCTGTTAGCCTCCCCTCGAATGTTACTCTGATGAGCTTCTCAGTGCCTTGTGCATTCGTAATATTGGACGGAGTAAGGGTGACCCTGTTGGGCAGGTTGTCATTGACTACTGTAGAGTTGGCCTGGTGGCTCTGGGGGCCTTGGGGCCCCCTGGTCGAGGTACTGCATTGTTCAGGGCTTCGCCTGCTTAACTGCGCATGTGTGATCCCATTCTGCACCTGGTATTGCTGCCCTGGATTGTTAGTTATCTTTTAGGGTTCTCCTACAGGCTGTCATGTGTTTTGCGATGCGTCCTTGTGCTTTGGTACCTGGGATGGGGGTTTGGGGGTTGCGATCCTGTCACTGAAGGTCTTTGTAAAGCGCTCCCTACACCTGGTGTCCTCCAGTATGATGAGAGAGTTACGTTCCATCTCCTCTGCTCTTGATACTGCCCTCGACTTGGACCTACCGTCCTTCACAGTTTTCTCGGCTTCCCTAGCTGCTATTCTTCTCTTGCGGCGGGCAGTGGCGACTCTTGATCTTCGGGATCCTGTTGTCCTCGAGATTTGCATGAAACTGTGGTCTACACGCTACCACTCCCTGGACTCCCTTCTACACGCTACCACTCCCTGGACTCCCTTAAGTGGGTAGGAGGGCAATCTGGTGTCGATGGCAATGTCCTGGCTGACGGCCTCGCTAAAGATGCTGTTGTGCACAGGACTAATGAAGTGTCTGTTGTCACGAGCCCCAGGGCTAAGAGACTGTTTCTTCGTGCCCGTTCTCTTCAGGAGTGGAATGAATTGTGGCGGACAGAGGTGACTGGCCACTTTCTGTTTGCGCTTCAGCCCCGCTGCCTTCTATCACCGGTCCTGGATCAGCTCTCATTGAAAGTGGCGCGTACTGTTTCACGTCTTCGGACTGGACACTTGCTCCCGCAGGCCCACCGATTTAGACTTGGATGGTCCACCTCTACAGCTCATGTGATGTTGAGCTGTGGTGTTGAGTCATGTGGTGTTGAGTTTTCGGGTGAGTATCTCCTCTTCTTTTGTCAGGAGCAGAATGTCCATCGAGTTGCCTTAGCTTACCATCCTGCCAACATCCATCATTCGGCAGCCTCATGTCTCTTTCAATGTATCCTTCCCCACTTCGGCGGCTAAGTGCCATTGCATGTTTTGCCATGGCAATGAAGGTGCGTGTATAGGCATAACTTCTCTCCCTCTCCCTCGTGATGGGGTGCGATGTAGTCTTATGTTTTTCCTAATATGCGCCAATGATAATAGCAAGGCTATCAAAGGTTTATGTATTTCGTGTGTTGGTTGTTGTATGGGTCTGTAATACCCTGTAGACCTTATTGTAGATGTATGGTTTTCATATTGTGATTAGCTTTGTAATAGGGCATAAAGCTTCGGGCCAGGACCCTGATGAATAAATTTCAATTTTGAAAATTTCGAGAAAACTTTGGTCCACAACAATGGATTTTGGCCAACACTGTCTGACGTTATATATTGTTGCTTGATTGTTGCTGATTGTTGCATGATTTTTGAGGGGTTTTGTTTTTCGTTTATCAGGAGGTTATAAATGCACTTTCGGACATTAAGAATAGGCCTAAACAACGTATGGTTTTCTTACCATTCTTCCAACACATTTATGATATTTGTAGCCGTCTACTTCCAGAGGAGAAGGCGAACAAACAACTTTCCAACCAACCAAGCAGCCACAAATTGCATCTTTTTAATGATGAGAAATGACCAGCGGAGTCGCTCATTCCGCCGCGTCTTGAGGAGAATTTTTGATGCAACTCATATGGTGCTGACAGACACTCCCAGCAAAAATTATCAAACAAATGCACAAGGAAGTGATCCGATAAATGTGCTCGTTTTTCTTAGTGCGTCAGTTCATAATACAAATTATAAACAAAACTAAAAATGACCAAATAATCTCATTCCAGAGTTGTGATGTTAGCATTCTGTATCTATACCTGTGCACATTTTTCCAAATACATCAGTTCATTAACGAACGATAAACAAAACTAAAATCGGTCAAAACCATTTCATCTGTTAGATCTATTGTGCTGTGGCCAATGATGTTTCATCCAACGTAGAAAGTCGCTCATTTTCACTATAGGAAATATGAACATTCTATATCCACCTGTTAGATCTTTTGAGCTGGGGCAAATGACATTATATCCAACGTAGAAAGTGGCTCATTTTCACTACTGAAAAATATTTAGCCTCCTACTTACTAACGGTATTTAGGAAAAGTGCTGTTTCCAATGACAAACGCTAATTTTCGTTTACTAATTTTTCCAATAGCATCTTATCACTTTACTTTGTGAAGATCCCTCACTTAACGAAACAGCTTCAGAACGTCTAGTAAAAATATCACGGTTTGAAAGTAAATTAGGCCTAAACAAGACTGTTATGATATTGTGATAGCACTCGTCAGCTAATTTATGCTAATTTCTAATAATTAAGAATCATGCATATTAATACATCCATAATATTGAATACTTAAGCATCCTTCATTAATTATGTAAAGCTTATGACAGAAAGGCTTTAATTGTAGAAGCATGTAGGTGAAATTGCCAGGGTCATATCTTTATTAGTTGTGTTGTTAATAATTTCTTAAGTTCGGTATTTTATTCTGTTAAAGTAAGGCAGGCATAGTAGACCCCAGTTGAAAGAAGCATTCAGCATACAAAGTGGCCCAAGGCCACTCTCAACTAGGTAGGAGGGGAGGTGTCACATTCTTAAGCTAGAGGGGAGGCCCAGGTAGCTGATAGCGTCCATTCCTTAGTAATGTAGTCAGCAAGTCCCCTGATTAGTGTCAACCGTACTAGAACCAACACTACAGCCATAACTCTTGGGATGGGTGGAGTTTAAAGACCCACAGGACCAATTAGAGTGGCCCCTTTAACTATGACATCATTACACACACTGAGAGGAACAGCATGGGTTTTTCTTGTCGGGGAGAGCCAGCCAGCCAGCCCAGCTTCAGAGTTAGACGTTTGTTTTGAGATCAGCAATAATTCCAACAGTAATACTTTTAAAACTATAATAGACAGTTAGTAAAACAATTGAAGTAAGCCAACACACAGTGGAGAGGGGAAGGCCACATCCACTGCACAGGGTGCAGTCAGCAGCAGCGTCCATAGATCACAGAACATTATAAGTTAAGTATAATAGTTCCAAATAATATACCACTCCGATAATTAATTAATTGGTCCACTAAGCCTAGCCAAAGTGTTTGCCTTGTGTTCTTATGAAAGTATCAGTGTTTAACTTGGTGTCACTATAATCAATTATAAAGACCTAATAACAGTTTCATTAAATTGTCTGGAAGTAACTTAACCAAAGTATTGATTTGTGAATCGCTACCATAATAAGTCCTTAGGGACCCCCTTGTTTTGAGTGTTGGTCAATCTGACAGTCTTGTGAAGTAATCATAAATAAACCTTTGTGAATTGAAACTTGAAACCGCTCGGAGTCCTTTTTTTGAATGATACTTTAGTCTAAGACATTGAAGTGTGCATGATTAATTTAGGTTAAGTTAATTACGTTCCCAATTGTATCGTCTGGGAATCCGGCCCGAACAAGGCGATATCACTGGTGGCAGCGTTGGATTCGAAAATTAATTTTTTTTATTTTAATTCCACTCTAAGCCTGAAATTTAGAAAGCCGGAAAAATTGAAAGTTAGGTGTTTATTAACTTGAACTGGGAGCGTAACTCGGTAGAAACCGATTTCTTCCAGTGTTGTGAAGCAGTTAAAAAAAAAAATTCGAAATAGCAATCAAAAAAAAAAAAAACTAACATTGTCTTAAAATTAAATAGGAAAAAGGATTTTTTTAAAGTAAAATTTAGCTGTATTGCGGTAGAAGTAAGCGCAAAAGCTAGCATTACTGATTAGTAGCCTAGCTACGAGAAAATTAAAATTGTATTGGGGTTTTGAACAGGTCGCCTCCACGTATAATCGAGCCAAGAAGGCTCTGGAAGTGAGGCATTAGTAATCTAGAAAAATAGGGCGTAACGTAGTACCAAGAAATAGTAGGAAGAATAAAACGTAAAAACCCTCCTGACAAACCATGTCTAGGACATACCGAATGCACTCCAAAATAAAAACTTACTGAACGAGTAAGAGTTGGAAAATAAATCAAAAAGCGCCAAAACATTCATAAATTTAGGTTAGCAGGTGAGACTGAAAGGTGAGAAGGGGAAAATAAAACTATATTGAAAACATCACACCGCTAACCATAAGAATTTGTTTAACAATATGTTGAAGAAACCACTATAAACACACTTAATTGTGTTTCTTAAGCCAAAAAATATATATATATATATTACTCAATATTACAATATTACTCAATAATATTACACAGGTAATCGTCTTCTTCAGGCAGTCCACGTGAACTTAAAACGTCATGCAACGACAGTTCGTCGTCTGCTAAAAACCAATTAGCATCAAGTAGGAATCATGGGTGCTCTAACTTCGTTTATTAGTTAAGTAAATGGGAAAATTAAGGGAGAAATAAACAAGCAGGTTACAAACAACACTCTAATAGCACGAGGCAGTCAAATTGGGGGGTTATGGCGCAAAATAAAACTGGAAAGTGATAAATGCAGGGTTAGCCAGGAACAAAGTGGTTGGTGTATAGCTGTGCGAAGGTTTAACAGTTGGATTAAACCAGCAGCATGGTGGTGAAATCGAACGGTGTTTAGCCGCACGTCGGCGAAACACACTGAAAAACGTGATGAATGATGATCAAGAATGCTAGCTGGGGAGAAATTAAAATAAATTTCGTGGACATAAAATCTATAGTAAAAATGTAACAATTGATTTGAAAAACGGGATTAAAATAGTAATCCAATTAAAAAATAAGGAGCGGGACTTAAAAATGGATGAAATGAGATACTAATGCCGACAAAATATAAATGAAGCTAGCATTCTAATTTGAAAATGTAGAAGGACAAAATGTAACTTAATAATGACTCAGTAGAATTTGTAAATCAAATTATTTGTGAATAATGCAATAAAATATCCTGAAGGGCAGGATTGGGAAATTAATGAAATGCGTAGGACTTTCATTGGAGAGCCAATACCTTTAAAAAGTACTAATATGGATGGTTGGATTGTAATTGAAATAAGACTCCATTTTGAAGCATTGACGCTGAAGTCAATCACATGGTGGGTTGAATAAGTCTTTTGTATATTATCTAAACAATATACTAAATGACTTACAAGTCAGTCAGTGTTTACATACTAATGGTTGGTGGAAAAATTTGTAAAATTAACGCACAGGAGTGCCGTAGTTCAACATAAGTTCGCGACCTTGCTAGGTGGCCTGAAAAAATGTATAAGTGAGGAGCAAGTGTTTAATTGATGCAGGACAAAGGGTTTTTCCCGGTCCATTGATTGCTCGTTGAATTTAAATTTTATTTTTCCTGAATGGTTTTTTATCCATTGGGAAAATAGAGGGAGTAAGTGATGCAGGAGATAACATCCTAATATCGTCTGGGAATCCGGCCCGAACAAGGCGATATCAAGACATCCAAAGCTGGTTACGTTTTAGCACAAGACGCAAGTAAGAATGGGAACGGCTGATGACTTTACGCAAACACTAATACTCGAATATTGCTGTTTGAAATTATGCAGATGCAGACGTAAAAATATTCTTGGTACCCTTTTCTGGTGTCAATATATTTTCTACACGTAATTTAGTATATCAAAAACCAAAACTGGTAAAAGTGGCCGCCAAGTTCCGAATGGTTTGGCCCTTCAAAGGAGTGATATCAACACACCAAAACATTCGCCAAGTTAATCGCGCCACATAATAGTTCGAAGGTTAAATGAAAACTAGAATATTGCTGCTTTTGGTAGCAATGTTCAAGTTTTCATTTAACGTCCAAAGTATTATTCGGTAGGCGAATGTTTTGGTGTGTTGATATAACTCCTTTGAAGGGCCGAACCATTCGGAACTTGGCGGCCCCTTTTACCAGTTTTGGTTTTTTATATGATATCAGTCCTTTTTTTTGAAATTCTGCATTAGACTCAACTCCACTAACATACATGTGTAATAAAGTGCCACGTCAACAAAAAATTGGATTTTTAGAGTTAATTGGATTGGTTTACCAAATATTTATTTCTAAAACAAGAAATTTTACATTATAATCTCGTTGCGTATTTAGTAGCCATATATTTAAACAACCAATTTACAATGACATGCATCTCTCCATCAAAATATCATGTAACCGTGCCAGTTAAACAGTTAAATAATGTATTTTGACTGTTCCTTCTAACCTAAAGCCATAGCGCAGCTGATATACGCACCACGTCTATAACAGTGAGATCACTGAATTTCGAATCCGAGTGTGTACATTTTTTTATATTTCTCTTTTAAATTGACTGTAAGGTAATATTACTTTATTTTTCTAACTTTTTTTAATTACATTACTTTTTTTTTCTTGAAACGCTTCCATATTTTTTACAACAGTTGCTAAATGTTTTTTTTGCCGGATGAATAATAACAATTAAACCACGCATTTAGAGGGGGGAAAACATTACCTTTCTCCACCGGTACCAATGTCTCTTCCTAGATCCGGTAACTCTATCACGTAATTCACCTCACTGACGAATGCTCTATTGTAAAAAGATTCAATCTGCACAGCTGACAACTTTACCTACCCAACACCATCATTTCCATCAGGATTGACCTTCCCCTTCATCCAATATCCACCTCATTTTTTTTCCCTAGGTTTGCATCCCCCAGATTTCTGATGTGACACTACAGCTCAATCGCGTTTTGCCTCTACTCATGTAGGCATCCGTGGTCCAGTAGTGTTGTCAATGGTATTATGGCTGGCAATCTGAACAAGAAAGAGACGCTTGTAGCTGTTGGGTGGCGCTGGAATGCTTTTTGTTTATCATTTGTTTATGAACTTTAGCCTTAAGAAAAACGGGTACTACACTCTGATCATTTACTTGATCGTTTTTGATGTGGAATGTCTGTCAGCAGCATAAGAGTTTAAAAAAAAAACTCCTTGAGCTTAGCGATACGAAACGGAATGAGCGATGAACTCTGCTAGTCCTAATCATTATAAACTTACGGTCGGTATATTTTTTATGTATATTTGTACCTCTTCTCCACTGGAAGTAGGAGGCTAACATTTTAAGAATGGTGTCGATGGACAGGAAATTAATCCATTCGTAGCGTCAGCATATTTTTAAGAACTGAGAAATGTCTTGGATGTCCCAGATAAACGAAAATCCAGCCCATGCAACAATCTCATAACAATCATCAACTATACCGTGACAATACGTGACATCATCAACTGTTGACAGAGATTTTTTCGTGGAAGTGCCGAAATTTTTAGGAACGTACGACAACACTGGATTGGGAACAATGGATTGGGATATATGAAACGATGGCGCAGGCCGTTAAAAGGTTCCATCTTGAGATTATTAAAAGGGGGATTCTATTGCAATCAGTGGAAATGAGAATTTGTCAATGATGATACGTATAGTGAAGTGCTAAAGTTTGCATGGACGTGGACGATTTGAATTTGTATGTTGTTACTGGGGGACAAATATTTGGAGATGACCAAGGCTAATGGAATCGGACCATACAATTGCAACCCCAACCCTTCATGGTGTTGTTAACAACGGTGTTTGCCAAGTTCCCTGTTGAAACCACAGCCGTTGCCAGAGAAGAAATTCAACCAGTCAGCGTAGGAGGTGGAGAGGGGAAAATTAAACATATGTCGTTTGTCGATGCGTTCACACAAAGATAAGTCTGGGGCTTCAAGTGAAGGAATGGACAGGTCTGAATCAGCCAAGGTAGATTTGTACGAATTAGACCGTGACAATTGCGATCTTAATTGGTTGAAGAAACTATACAGAGGTTGTTTGTCTAACATTCCTATGCACAAATTTTCAATACTTATTGCTGACCAGGCTGGCTGGCTTTTTTAGGTCAGCATGTGAGAGACGCGGTATCCACAATATTAGACTTAAAACGAATCACTGGGATATGCTGGCTTCGTGCCCACAATATTTTCCGGTTTTACTGATACCGCAGCGAAGCAGTGTGTATATAGTCAAAGGTCAATGTTACTCCGTAGCTTTCAGACGTCTATCCATGATTTTCACGAATGAATCAATTGAATGAAGATGCATTGGCTTCCTCTTAATTTACCAGATGTTGACATTAGAAAAACCTTATGCAATTACAGGGAGGTGGCCAGTCTCGGGCATGAATGTTGCTGAATTGATGAGGTTGAGCACTGTATGAGGTCAGTAGTACTGAAACGACATTCTAATTGATGAAATTCCAGACATAGGAGGAATTAGAGGTTTCCTGGTCCTCCTCGCGTTTCAGGATAACTCTCTGCATTGCCTGAAATATGGGCAGCGAGGACATGTAAGAAGATCTTGCCCTAATATCTACTGTGGGGTGTGTTGTGTGTTGCAGTAACTGCATAGGGTCAATATTAGGCCCTGTGCCGACTTTCATATTCCTTTCTTGGTCAGTTCCAAGCATGCTATCCAAAGTACGCAGGTGGCATTAAATGAGTGCCTGAGAATTGTGTTGGGTTGTTTGCCATCAACCCCTATCTTAGAATTATTGGCTGTAAGTTTGCCATGTGCCCATTTGATGGCAGCTCAGGATGCCGAACCGCAAGTTGACTAGGTAATTGCTTCGCCGGGTCAGGTAAGCCATGCTGTCAATCATGATCAAGCTGGAGATCGAGATCTAGCACCTGTTGACACTAATGCTACCCCGGCTGTTTTACCTTGATCTCTTCACTTAAAATTGTCTCAGACCCTGGACCTTCTACCGGCGCATTCACTCTAGATGTAAACTGGTCTCCAAGAAGAGAGCCATGTCTGCTGGCTCTCTGCCTTCAATCAAGCACCAAGCAACAGATGGAAACAGATTTGTTCCCCTGGCTGGAGCCACTGAATCTTTTCCCGAGTGTGAAGAAGCAGTGTGTGTTGAAGACGGTGCGTTTTTCAGTGAGTAAGGTCACCAGTAAAGTTAGTGTTGGCGGTGCGATTATAAATGCAGTGTTTGATGGTGCAGGAAGTGAAGAGAATAATTGTGCAATAGATAATGTGGTGAGTGATGTGGCTATGAATGTTGCATGTGAAGAAGCGAATGTTGGAACCTTTCCAAATGTGGTCAATAGCATTGTTGACAGTGTAGTGTTGCCAACTGACTCATCATTGGGAAAGGTCTCAATTGCAGCTGGCGACTTCGATTGAATGGATGGCAATGTGGGTTTGCTCTCAGGTCTTTGGGGAAAATATGTACTTGAGTTTTGTGTTTGTAACACACACCCAAATTCATCTTGTGTTCATGGAATGTGAGGGGGCGAGTAATAAATTAAAGGATATTGAATGCTTAGCTCAAAAAGTTTATATTTTTGGCTTGGCGGAATCTAAATTGACAATTGGCATGACTCCGTTTGTAAATGATTGTAGCAGAATTGCTGAACCTGGTTACTCTGGATTACTGGGGAGAAGAAAAATTCGTTCAAGTGTCGTAAGTACGCCTATAGCCCGCTTCTCCTGTCCTAGGAAGATTTATAAGAGAATTTTGGTCAACATATGAGTTTGGTAACTTAAAATTTTTTTCAGCCTATATTGTGCTCAATTTGATTTTCAGAGGAGCAGGGGAGCACAAGACACGATCGTCTATCTTGAGTCGTGGGTTAGGGAAGCTTGGGTGAATGACTGCTTTGCAATGGTTGTCTTCCTAAACACTAAGACCACATATTACACAATAATTGCGGCTTGGGTTGAACACTCATTGGGGGTATGGGGGTCAACAAGAAGTTGAAGGACGGTATACTTGGACTGCAACATTTCTCGACTAGGATTAATGGATTCTGTTCCACTCTACTGACAGGGGCAAACCGCAGTGCAGAAGTTTGAGTATGGCTCTTTTTGCCGTAGCGATTAATGCTGTTCTTGTGAATACGAACCGTCTGGCAAATGTCATCGCTTATGCAGATGATGTGGCAAGTTGGGTAGTCGGAAAGGAGTTACCATTGCTTCTTTCTACCTTAGAGACAATTGTTACTAGGGTTACAGATCTGTTCGTCATCAGGGGGCTTCATTGGTTAAAAAAGCGTACAGGGTCGATAAGAGAATACTAAACAGTACTTAGGTACTTCTGTATTTGTATAATGCATGGAGCTTTTTAGTGTTCTCTGATCAGGGAGCTTGCTCTGTCCAGTCCTAAGATAGAATTAATACTTTTAAAGAAGGGTCAAGTCTATGAGGAATCTATTATTGTGAGCAGAACACTGATCAGTCCAAGGTTAGGTAGCTAGGGTTTTGGTTAGACTCGGAAGTGACTATGGTTAATAACGTTAATGCTGTCAGGAAAATCATTTCTTCTCGTCTGGGGATATTAAAATCTTTCGCCACGAACAAGTTGATGGCAAGGTGGGCCATTGTAAAGGGTCTGTATCAGGGCCTGTGCCGACTTTCATATTACTTTCTTGGTGAGTTCCAAGAATGCTATCAAAAGTATGCAGGTGGCATTAAATGAGTGCCTGAGAATTGTATTGGGTCGTTTGCCATCAACCCCTATCTTAGTATTATTGGTTGAAATGGGTGAGCAACCCACGGACAACCATGCTAAGGGACTTCTGGGTAGATTCCATCATAGGGCTATCTCCAGGGGAATCATTGACCCAATTGCTCGTATCATTTTGGACTACGGTTCGTTGCGTTCCAGCACCCGGAATTGTTGGGTACTTTGGGCTTTGGTGCTACTATACTTCTACATGAGGACCTACAAAAGTTCTCCAACCCAAGCACTGTACACCCGCCGAGCCCATGGAGAGGTGTGCTGCAGCTCAGAGTGCCTTGCTTTCAGCGGATCCATCTTATTGGGCCTTACACTCTCCCTCTTCCGTTGGTATTTTCTGTGATGCATCTTTCCATCCTGGAGTTTTTGAAGGGGCAGTAGGAATCTCCTTTCCAGGGCTACACTTTGCATTTAGTTATTTTCTGGCTGGTCTTCCATCTGCTTTTCTTGGTGAGCTAACTGCACTCTCGATTGATCTCGACATCGGTCTTGATTTACAGCTTGAATTGGTGCATTTTATGACTCGGCTGAAGGTTTAGACTTTCCAAGATGATGCTTCAAATTTATGGTGGTCTCTCACCCCATCGCATTAGATATAGGGTGGAAGCTGTTTCTGGCCTTTCAGACTGGAGTTTCACATTTCACCCAATCCTTTTTCCTGTCAGTATTAGGATTTTGGGACCTGTTGTTTCAGCAGTTTCTGATAGGGTATGTTCAGTGGAGTGAAGGTTTTGTGAGGCATACTCTCTATGTGATACACCTGTCAACCTCTATATATGTTGCTATCGTGCACCTGCAGCGTCAAGACTCTGGCCTGGTCTCAGGGTTACGCACAGGGCATATCCAGCTGCGGGCGCACCCCTCCACCGGCTTAGGTGGTGCAACTCTCCTCTCTGAGTCTCTGGAATGGGTGACAAGGCTGCTCGCTATTTTCATTTTCCGTGTCCTCTCTGGGTAGCACATCGTAGGCAACCACTGGGTGATGGGGGCCTGCCTATGTGTGCTCTCCTGGGTGTGCCCCCACATTTGACTTCAACACCGCACTCACTTAGGTTGTATTATATTTATGCAAGGCAGCAAGCAGTTTCAGTTGAGTGCTCGACCCCTTTGTTTGCACCAATGCATTTTGTGGTGTTTTATTGTGAGGTTGGGTGCAATGTCACTTATTCATTTTAAAAATAATAATAATAAATTTTATTACCACATACAAGGTAAAAGGAGACCGGTTGGGGTGAGATGATCAGCCCACTAACACCGTTCCTAAACTTGCACATAAATACACACACAAAAAACGGTAAAAAAAACATTGATATTAAGTATCAACAGGGCTCATCAGAATGCTAAAAACACGACACAAATTTTGAAAGATCAACCTTACGGACGCCTCTCCTAAAAATGTCAAGACTCGCCGACCCAACCAACTCGGATGTCAGGCCATTCCATGGAATCACCACTCGATTAGAAAAAAAAACTTTGTACAATCCCTATGCACTTCACCAAAAGTGAGTTTCAGATGGTGTCCACGGGTAATACTATTGGTCCTAATCATGAAAAACACACCCGGGTTTACATCCACAAACCCCCGCAGAATAGAAAAAGTGAGACAAAGGTCCGCATTCAACCGTCTAAGTTCAAGGGATTCCAACCCAAGGCGCAGCAGATGCTGACTATAGGGTAGCTCACGCATTCCTGGCAAACGCTTGGTGAATGAGCGCTGAACAGATTCCACCAACAAATTATCCTTTATGAGATGGGGGGACCAAACCTGACTGGCATACTCGATGATAGGACGTACATAGATTTTAAAGGCCTTAACAAGTATATTTACATTGCCAGACACGAAACACCTTCTAATAAGGTGGTTCATCCTTTTGGCCCGAACTACGATGATGTTACAGTGGGTGGTAAATTTAAGGTTGGAAGTAAAATGGACTCCAAGGTCCTTTATTTCGTTTTTACTAATTAATTGTTGATTATTAATTTTAAAGTCAGTACCATTGCGTTGAATGCCAAGAGGTAGAACCTTGCATTTTTGTGCATTAATTGGTAGTTGCCATCTCGTGGACCATTCGACCAGGAAATTAACAGCAAGTTGGAGTTGGTTCGTGCCAACAGGTGTGTTTATGGTGTTATAGAGTTTTACATCGTCTGCAAATTTAGGGTGTTTAACATTACCACAATTAGGAGCTAGATCGGAAATATAAATAAGGAATAGCAACGGTCCCAGCACTGATCCCTGCGGCACACCACTAGTTACTGAGAGCGAGGTGGAATTTGATTTCGCCACCGCAACCATCTGCATCCGGTCACTGAGGAAATCACTTATCCAGGAGAAAACTGGTCCATCGATACCCATCATTTTTAGTTTTACGAGTAATTTCGAGTGTACCACAGAGTCAAAAGAGCCCTGGCAAAGTCAATGTAAATAACATCCACCGGAATATGCTTCTCTATTGATTTAGTCCAGTCGTTTAGGCGATTTAATAGTTGCAGGGAAGTCGAACGGCGAGGCATTACCCCGAATTGGTCACTAGGAATAAGGTCAAATTTGATTAAATGTGTCATTAATATGTCCCGTATAATGCGTTCTAAAATCCTACAAGGGACACAAGTCAACGAAATAGGACGATAGTTGGAGGGATCAGCCACATTTCCGGCCTTATAAATTGGGATCAGTCTTGCCACCTTCCACTGTTCAGGCAATTTACCCTGTGAAACAGATGATTTTAGAAATAGAAAGTGGCTCACAAAGGACACTTGCTAGTTTTTTATAAAAAGAGCTGGAAAAGCCATCAAGGCATATTGCAGAGCTATTTTTAAGGTTGAGAAGTTTGGTTAAAATGGAATAACGAGTAATTTCAATCGAACGAAAATTTGCAGCACATGAGATACCGGCATTTGGTACATGGCAGGGTCCGTTTCCTATTAAAATTATTGTCAATTACAAAGCTTTTCCGAAAAACAGTATTAAACGCGATTGCCTTCTCGTACTCTTCCGTTATTGTTTTGGCCTCAAAATGGAATGGAGGAATAGAGCTAGGGGTCTTAGTGTTTGTTTTTATATATCTAAATAAGGAGCTCATAGTTCTCTCATGGATAACTTTTAATTCAGTATTAATATCTCTAGATTTACACAATGCCTTAAGCGACTTTCGACAGTTATCAAACAAAATTTATCATTTTCAGTACCAGTTCTTTTATATCGCGCCCAAAGTTTCCTTTTTTTCAGAGTTAATTTCCTAATCTCCAGAGTGGTGTGATTACCATTTTTTTTGCTTTGATAGTAGGTAATAGTAGACTTGTTAACTAAATCAGTTATTGAAGCTTGGAAATACCGCCATTTATTATCGATGTTATTTTTACTTTCTAAAATGAAATTCCAGTCAAGTTCCCCAATTTTCTCCTGAAGAAGGGTAA
>JAHWFP010215943.1:2191-15182 GCA_023313725.1 Lithobius niger
CTTCTGCAATCTGATAATGGCGACTACCAACGAGTGCGTGATGGTGCAGCTTGTGAGTAGCTCTTCTGCAATCCGATAATGGAAGCTACTGATGGGTGCATGATGGTGCAGCTCGTAAATAGTTCTTCTGCAAACCGATAATGGAAGGTACCAACGAGTACATGATGATGCAGCTCGCAAGTTTCGCTCCTGCAATCCGATAATGGAAGCTACCGACTGATGCATGATGATGCAGCTCGCAACTAGCACTTTTGCAATCTGATAATGGAAGCTACCGACGTGTTCACGATGGTGTTGCTCGCAAGAAGTGCTTCTGTAATTCCATAATGGATGCTATCAACGAGTAATTGATGATGCAGCTTGCCAGTAGCTCTTCTGCAATCTGATAACGGAAGCTACTGATTTGTGCATGATGATGTACACCGCAACTACGTCTTCTGCAATCAAATAATGGAAGCTACAGACGGATGCATGTTAATGAAGCTCGTGAGTAGCTCTTCTGCATTCCAATTATAACGTAAGCTGCCAACGGGAGGCAGGATGATGCTGCTAGCAAATAAGTTAGACTGGTTACCAGCTAGTCAATTTGAGATTGTTACATCTGACATGAAGGTCTTAACGAGGCACATGTTCTTGCGTAAGCTATTTAATCTGACAAGAATGTTGTTGTTGTTGTTGGGATATTTTGCTTTCGTCCTCTGCTTGTTGGGTCTTACTGTCCTCATCTTAAAATCGAACCAAAAAAAACAATTAAACATTTTCAGTCTAAACTAAAGATATTTACAAAGCGCAAGTACTTGTGAAAGTATTTGATGACAACGTCTTTTTTGATATTTTGACTGTTATTGGGACTTTTCCTCTCATCTCGTGATCGAACCAATGAATAAGTTTTAAATTTTTACTGGTTAACTGAGGGTCTTAACAAAGAGGCTCAAGTTCTTTTGAAATTATTTTAATCTTACAACAATACCGTTGACGTTGTTAGGAGTTTTAGCTTTAACCTGAAGATTGAACGAATGAAGCAATTTTAAATAATTATACCTAAAGTTGTAGGTATGACAAGGTTCGGGTTCTGGTTTTTGTGAAAATTATTCTCATTAGATTCCAATATAATAGCCATCACGTAGACACTGAATTAATAATATATAAAAGTCAAAACCTGTAAGGAACACGGACAAGCTTTGACTGAAAGGTCTAGGTTTCAAATTTGGACAGTAAGACGCTGCTAAGCATTAGACCCTTACTACCCGGTTTTTGAGGAACAGCTTTCCGAGATCATCCTAAAAAGACCCATGTGATAAACCAATGATAGTGGGGGTGTGGGTTTCCTACTTTGCTTTAGGTTGACATTTTTTTTCGGTTTGGGAACATGGCAGCGATTCTAAGCAAGACAACCTGCTACAAGGGTAAGCGTGTACACCCATTCTGTCTGAATAGGCTAGGATAATATTTACTAAGTTGAATTTACAAAATTGGCTTACCAACTTATTAATTAAGCAAGTCTCGTGATAGTGGGCTGTGCGTTTCCTGATATGCTTTAGCTTGAACATTTTTTGTCATGGTTTGGTATTTGCAGTAGAGATCATTATTGGTTGTTGTCAATTGCTTTAAATGTACGAAGTTCATAGAAAGATAATACAAAATTTCAAAGGATCAAAAGTCACAGAAAACAGAAGAGTGCCAAATTTCACAGGAAAATTGTGTTCTTGGAGTTTAAACATATTCCAAGAGCAACAAAAAAAAACTATTATAACCATACATACACACGTTCAATTCGAATAGGCTTGAAATACATTTATAAAATTAGATTACAAAATTGAGTTACTAAGTCATTAACATGATCACTGGGTAGTAAGGGTCTAATGCTTAGCAGCGTCTTACAGGCCAAATTTGACACCTAGACACTTACGGTCAAAGCTTGTCACTGTTCCTTACAGGTTTTGACTTTTATACCCTCTTTAACTTTTAATGATACGTTTTTGTTTATTAATCCGTGTTACTTTGAGAATTGTAGTAAATAGGTGTAGTGGTGGATGAGGGGGTGGGGTATGTATGACATCTTTATGATTAATTTGTTGTTTGTTATGTTGCGCCGCCTTTAAACTCGGTAAATAGCTATGGCTCTTACTAACCTGGCTATCGCTAGTGACTAGTGTTAACAATAGAAACAAATCCTTTAATCTTCAGTCTAAGTCTGGCAGCTGGCGTTTGCTAAATGGCATTGTTGCATAATAACAATGTTTAAAACAATGTAAAACAAATCAATCTGGTCGTTTAGAGCTTCGTAACCCCTGAACCACTTGACCAATTAGAAAAGGCCTTATGGAAAGGGCACATCTACGGAGCAATACCTGTAAAATGAGCTAAGAACCAACTTTATTGGACAAATAGTTTGATCTGTAGAGAGGACAGACGAAAGGTACTGAAAGCAAAATTGCTAACGTTTACGCAGGACAAGAATCGGCGGCAACACATGTATTTTAAACAATGTGCTGATAACAATAAAACATTCAGCGCACAGAAAGGAGCGGTAATAATGACGTCAGTGTGTAAAAAATACAGTGCTAAGGCCTTATACGACAGGACTATTAGTAATAAATACAGATGCAAACCTATTTCCACACCCTTTAGGCCCAAAAAGATACGGAAATCGGTTTGAACCTGTGTTTCTTTGCCTTTAAATGAACAGATTTTGAAATTATAGATTTTGAAACGAAAATAGTTGGCACGAATTGATGATTTACTGATTTCTTTTGGCAGTTTTAAAAAGCAATATTCCATTTTACAACTTTCGTAATTTATATCTCTAGTGGTGAGTTTTATTAATATGGCTTCGAGTTTTCATTAACAAACACTAGGCATTTTAGTAACGTATTGTTTTCTCTTGGTTAAAATATTTTTTGCTGAGGAGGTTGACACACATCAAATCAGACATTCACAGGCAGTCTGTTTTTTGTCTGTTGACTTCGTTCCGTCGTGTTTCCATCTTTTTTTGGGGGGAGCGCTGTTAGCTCCCCAGACGCAGATACGGTACTTCAATGCCGTATCCAGTTTTTGTAGAGTAGCCTATACTTTCTCACACATTCATGAGGAATTTATTCCGCATTTTATACACTTTTCAAGAATCGTGCACCCCCTCCCCTTTTCCCTGTGCTACTGAAGAACACTGAGGAAAGTGTAAGTAGTGTGGTAATGCCATAACCAATACGATTTATACGAAGTTTTCTGTCAGTTTATGGTTTACTAGGAGTCCATACGTTCTACGACGGGTGATTGTAACAAATATAGCATTGTGAAAGTAGTTGTATGTTAAAGCAGGGTATTCAGGAATTATGTGAAGGGTCCCAGAATTAACAAATAAAACATACAATTTCTATCAATTTTTAGAAACATTAATTATGCTGTAGCCTACTGAATACACAACCTGAAATTTTGAAAGGTCCAAATTTTTTATTAAGTTATTTAACAAAGAGTAAAATGGGGACCAATTTTGTGAATCAAATTCAATTCTTAGTTTGATAAAGTGGTTCATGTTGCTTTCTTTTATTTATTTATTTATTTTTTTAGATAAAACATCTTAATATTCCATAGTTTCCCTATATAATATCACCGTCTCACTTAAAAGTACAAGTTTTTTTTATCGAGATGTCTTCTGACCGACATGAACCCACAATTCAAAAAAAGAAAACACGATTTAATTTTTGATCATAATTGTGGATCTTGATCACAATAAAAAACACAAACAAGTAGAAAATGACGGGATGGGCAACCAGTTGTTGTTATTGAATGAATAAAAAGCCTGAAAAGTTCAACATGTTACAATATTTTGCAACGTTTCGGGTCAGTATGCGACCCTTATTTTTTTACGCTTGATAAAGAGAAGCATACTGACCCGAAATGTTGCGAAATATTGTATACGTGTTGCTCCTTTCAGGCTTTTTATTCATTCAATCGTATTTCGGTGCTTTTATCGTTCATGACCTTTTGTTGCTACACAGCTAGCGCCACGTTGGTGAATGAACCAACATGTTGGTGTTTTCATTCACCAACATGGCGCTAGCTGTGTAGCAACAACGAATGCGTACTTCTTCATCTTTTACTTGTTGTGATTTTTATTGTGAACAAGAACCACAATTTGAACGGAAAATTAAATTTGTTTTCTTTATATGAATTGTGGGTTCGTGTCGTCAAGAGACATCTCAATTTACCACTGCTTCTTGCAAACTGATTTTGAAACTAGAAGTTTTATGTAGGGCATAACTGCTCCACTAAAGGAAATCTGCGATTTATTTTCAGTTTTTTTCAAAACCATGTAAATATGGACCTATTTTTTTCGGACGAAGAATTGGATTTGGATTAGGAAATTTTTTCCCAATTTTTACTGTTTTTTCTTTAAAGAATTTGATGAACGTTTGGACCTGACAAAATTTGGGTAGCTAGCTTCTTGGACCACTTTGTATAGTTTATACTAAACAATATTGTATGCAGTAGAGCTACCAGCGGTGCCCAGAAGGAGGGAACATGAGGAGGACCTCATTCCCATCTTTTTTATTTTTTGGGGGGGAGGGGGGGGGCGAGTTTCACCACACAAAAAATATACGACTGTCTGGCTTATTGTTTTTATGATTGTTTTTAAAAGGGAGGACCAAGTACCCCTCCTAAAGACGTTTATGACTGATTGGCCTATTGGCAGGGGGTGGGGGAGGGGCCGAAGTTCCCCCAAACAATAGGCCAGCTAGTCGTAAACACGAGAACTTGGCATCATTATCAATACCAACACCACAAAACAAAGGACAGAGAAGCTCGTCCGTAGCAAGCCAGCAAAGTTAAAATCCCAGGCCGCTTCAACAATTTTCACATTCAAATTTGGACTGAAATTTAAGTTTTGTAGGTGACAAGTTTTAAATAAAATTAAAGAATTAAAATAAACTTCCGACATGGCACACTAAATAAATATAATTTTTTTAAACTTCCTTTCCCCCCCCCCCCCTTTTAAACTTCCTTTCAAATTTCGAAAAATGGTATATTTCATTACATGATTATAGTTGGGATTCAAACAATCATACTTTGTAATATACACCTTTTTCTAAAGTCTGTAACATGGACTTATATATTAGCCTATCACAATACGACTGGCAGGGGATATTTATAAAAAAATATGGGGGGGGGGGGCGGTGACTCTTCATAGTCATTGGGGGATAGGCACCTCTGGGTAGTATGACAGCGGCTGCGAGACTACCTTGCAACCGGTCTTCTGTGCATTTCCGCTACTTCTCATATACGTTGAGGCGCACACCTCTATCATGCAATGCAACAGCGATCTCTATTATGTAATCTAAAAGCAGTAACCATTACAATTGCCGGTTAAAAATGTGTTAGCTTTCATGCCTATTTAAATTTTAGGCATAATTGTCAGCTTTTATACCTATTTTTTACCTGCCGATTTAATTTCGTAAATAGCAGTAACTCGGTGTAACACGCTGCGCCTCCCTGAACACAGATGCAGTGTTCGCCGAACGCCACATATATAGATCAGTAGTAGCGAGCAAAGTGACGGGAGAGACTCAATGGAGAGACGTCATACCATAGTGTCACTGATGAAGTCAGCACCGACTCTACTTGATGTTGCTGTGGCAACGTGGTTTTAAGCCTAATTTTCAGTTTTTAGGTATAATTTTTTTTACCTGACTTTTAATTTCGTAAGTTGCAGTTAACGAAGAATTTGATTCTAGAGTAGGAACCTATTCAACCATGTAGCATGGCGGGACTATTTTAAATGCGTGTCGTTAACGAAATCCTTTTGTTTTTACGGTTGCGTTTCTTCCTGTAGTGGTTAAATGCGACGATCATATGTTATTATTTCATTGAGTTACGTTCAGAAATAGTCTATTAGCTGTAAGGAAGCAACGTTGTTTTAATTCGTCGTGTTTTTAGACTCATTTTTGGATGCTGAATATAATAGTGAAACACGTTTGTCTCTATCCTGCACCGCGGGGGAGTTAACAAAGGCGACAGACGGACGGACAAAGTCGTTGCTATAGTCTTTGAGCCGATTCGGCTGTACAGAAGACTAAATCAACGAATATTTGGTAAGGTGTTGTGGGCTCATATTTTCTTGATATGACGTGTGCACCGAGTGAAATCCACTAACTCTGAAATAGTATAGTCTGATGCTACTGCGAAGTAACCTACCTCATTATCTCCATGAAAAAGATAAATAGTGAATCAGAGTTTCACTGGTTCAAATCCCAATCACGCCATATCAAAGCAATATAGGCCCATAAGAAAGGCTTGCAAAATCTTAACGATTTTTAATTAAAAGTATACCCATCTGTGTTTTGTTTTTTGATTTCTTTTTTCTTTTCTTCACAACGATTTGTGTGCATTAGCTGGAGCAGTCCTAGTTACAGTTTTTTAGTTTGATTTAAATAATTAGTCGTTAGTCACACAGATTCACGTTTTCAATATTTACAAATCGCTGTAAATTATACATGATTAATGGAAAAATTGAACTCAAATGCTGAAATATAGCTTAAGATTCCGGCCTTTGGTTTGGATTTATACTTCATACCCCGGGTTCGAACCACTGTTTTACTAGACAGATGACCCTGTTGTCTGAGCTACATGGGCATCTGTGTAGTTATTAGGAAGTCGTTGGTTCGAATCCAGGCCATATGAGTCTATAATGAACACGTTTCGAATCTTAGTTTGTATTACAGAATGGTGTTCGCCGTTTTGCAATTACGTTCCATTTTATCTAAAAGATCCTAAGTATTTTCTAGTAAAATTGTCCATTTCCGTCCCAATGTAAACCTTAGCAATTTAAAAGTATGTTAATTCGACAATTTAGCTTTTTTCGTTTCATTTTGGTTTGTACTCTAAATGGTCTTTTATATGAATTTGAATTGTAGGTCCATTTGTTGTATTCTTCATTGTTGTTGGCTGACGTTATTTAATGCTATTCCCTATCTCTCACTTGGAAGAGTTCATTGTTGGCTGCGCATTGTTTAAATTCGTTGTTGCAGGAATTCATTTCCATACGCAAACGTTAGAAATTTTGTCGACTGTACATCCCCAGAACAAGACCAAGACCAAGAACAAGACCAAGAACAAGAAGTTGTCGCTTTGGCTCCTCTCTATATCTCGGGTTTGGCTGGACTGAATTTCACAATTTTTGGACTGTAGACAGGCCTTGACTAGTCAAGGCTAGATTCCAAATCGTTTTAAGGTATTTAATTTTGACGGAGTTGTAAGCTCTCAAAGTTGAAAGTTTAACACATAGAACCTAGGTCGACCCTTACTAACACTGGCTATCGCTAGTGTTAATTTGATGATCCAAAACACAAGTTCTAAATTTGTTCAACTTCTCCCAGTCCTCAAACAGCAGTACTAGTGAAACTTTCGAAGTAATTCTGCTTCGCCAGCCGCACGATGGCGCAGGAGGATGACCGCAGGATGAGAAGACAAGTCCTGAATGAATGAATAAAAATGGGCTTTATTTACAATTTTGAAATAAAAATGTACACAAAAAGAAGACATGAAGTCTTTTGGAGCCCGGAGAAATAATAAAAAAAAAATACCAGTAACCACAAATGTAATATAAGAAAATAAATGAGATAGCCTCTTCCCACAGTCAAACTGTGATGGTGACCGTGAATAAAATCATTAAGTTGTGAGTAAACTATAGATTTCGGACTAATGTAAGTGATTTCAAATGTTTTGGCCTCGAACAGTTGACAAGCTATAAATTGGGGGAACCCCTTTTCCAAGTAAAAAAAAAAAAATATTAGAATACGTATTCAAGACAAACATTAGATAGCTCAAATCTCCATTTGTATAAATTATTATATCAACTCTCATTTATCTCAAACATCGCGTGTCTCCTTTATGTCAAATCTGGTTTGCTTCGTTCATGTCAACTTTCGTTGTAATTCATGTCAACTTTCGTTGTAATTCATGTCAAAGTTTGTTCCTCTATCTCAAATCCCGTTTATTTCATCCATGTCAAAATTCGTTCATCTCCTTTATCTCAAATCTCTTTTGTGTAAAATCTCGTTTATCTCATTCATGTCAAATACGATTTATCTCGTTATTCCCAAATCCCATTGATATCCTTTTTCTCAAATCTCATTTGTGTCAAAAGTCATTTATGTATCTCAAATCTCGTTCGTCTCATTTATCACAAATATAGTTGATCGTTTTGTTTTAAATCTTGTTTATCTCCAATGCCATTTTATTATTTACCTCAATTACGTTTTTCGTTTATTTTAAAGCTTGTCCAACCTCGTCTATATCATTTATGTCAAAAGTCTTTTAATCTTTTGAGAAGTTAGCGGGTAAGCAGAATGTAAATAAAGAGGCCTCCTGACAGTCTTGAAACACACAAGTGCAATGCAAAGTCAGTATTTAATTAAACGTATAGATAAAACAATAAAAGCAATATACCGCAGGCGTAGCATTACATGCTGGAACTGGTAGCCTCTCTTGCTGATACTGTCTTTAATTTTTTTTATTTTTTTAACTGCGATTTATTGTGACCAAGGCCGGCAAAAATAATCTGGATGAATATTAAATACTATATTTTCATTGCACTCGTGGGTTCCCATGCCTGTCTGGAGACATCTTATTTGAGATATAAAACAATGACTCAAATATATCGAAGAAGAATAAATGCGAGACATATGACAATAATATAAAATATATATACATATAAGAAAATATGAGAAGATGTAAGGAAGCGTTTGGCGTCTTGCTTTTGTAAATCGTTCCCTTTGTGGCTTTCGTGTTCCCATTTATGGTTGTGGAAGTTAGTTGTCTAGATGAATGAACATTCACTGGGCTATTTACTGGAAAATTCCATTCCAGGCTTGGCAAATTAAGCACTAGCTGGTGTTGGATGCATGGTGGCCTATATTCAGGAAAATATCTAGGCAGGCCTTACCAATTAGGCTACTGATTCAGATTTGCTTATTCTTCCTCTTATATTGCTGCTTCAAAAACATTTCGTTAGCCGAGCGAGGGAAATGAGTGAGGTAACGTTTTAATTGAGCCAGATGCATACACCCAGGGTACCCACAATGGGGAGGGGGGGGGGGAGGCGATCAGCTGAACCTGCTATACCTGGTCCCACTCACTCAGGGGCCCGTATACGACCTAAAACATTTTATTCCAATTATGAGTTATGATGACTATATTACTCATTTTGTATCCCAACAAATCACAATACCAATACAACGGCTACCATGGCGAGCAGGAACATTGCAGTGCAAGCCTTGTCAGCCTGTTAGGCAGGGAAGCCTTCAAACGAAAGCAGCCTGGCTTAATGAATGGACCCACTGGTTAAGCACAATTGTAACCAACGAATATTAAAGAAGTTGTAATTTTTTCCGATTTTAGAAGGGTGGGGGGGGGGGGGGGAGGGAGACGCTGCTATAGTTAGTTCCAGGCCCTAACATGTAATGTGTGGGCCTTGCACGCTCCTACATCGAACGACATTGGTAGGGGTATCGGGATAGATCTGAATTCTAGGTAGCACTACGTAGATAACCTATTAATTTTATAGGGATAAGTATCAATTTTTCTCGATATCCGCACGAAATACAATCACAACTGTAACCTTTATTCATCTACTATTACTCAATCCTTTAAAAGAAATCGATTTTAAAACGAAGCTAATAACATATATCTTGTTGTAATTGATTAGCCCTCTTATTCATTGCAAACTTTATTCGCTCACTCCCTCACTGTTTCAACAAGGTGGGGATCTGTTAAATCTTCCTCACGTGCCTCGTGCATGCTCATTGATGACATTGAGCTATGACCGTGTCCCTTATAGGGCAAATGTATTTGGTTTTTTTACATCCATCTGACAAACTTGAAAATTATTCTTAAAATAAGTGATGATCGAGCGAAAGAGGGTTCAGTTGAACGATCTGACATTTTACTCTGTTGCCAAGTGTATCTATCTGTATCTCTGTTTGTTCCGCATCAACACATCAACCGATTTTAAATAACATTTTGTAGGAATATTCCTTGGACCAGAGGCATAATGACGTATAGAGATGACAACTTAGTAAAAATCCAGGATGGTGGCAGAAAATGGCGTTGCAAACCATTGACCAGGTTCAGCATAAACCGGTTGTGGATGATCCTCAGAATTAAAATGCCTATAATATGGGAAGTGCGGGAGGGGGGGGGGGGTGAGAGTAGCAGTTTGTTAAGGATGTAAGACTGCGATTCCATATTTTTTGACTCCCGTCAAAATCATAGTAATTTTTATGAAGGGTCACCTGATCAGTTTAGTCCCCCCTCCACTCCCCCACCCCCCAAAAAAAAATTTAACCCCCCCAACTGACGCAACTTCCCCCACACCCAGGACAAAACAACCAAAAATAGTGTAGATGCACTCTTTCCTTTTCTTTAAGCAAGAATGGCTCCAATTTAATGAAGAAACATCTGATTTCAAGCAAGAAACCATTTTTTGGAAGTCGATTTCGACCACATTCTTCTACAACAGGGTGAACCGGGTTGATTTTTTTTTTTTACCAGCATAGGTAACATTTTAAGCCAAATTTTTTTCTTATAGGCCTACTGTTAACTTTTTTTTTAATCATTAAAAAAGATATATGTCTGAATATATTTGTAACCTGAGGTATACAAAACATGATGAAATTGATACGGAGCATTTAGTTCAGTGTGGAGTAAGCATACAGTGTCATTTCATTGAGAAATTGCACTGATAGTTTGAAGGGTATCTATGACCGTTTCGCCGAATCCCGTTTCGCCGAATATTAATTTGTGGCTTTATTTTCGGCGAAAGGGGAATTTCTGTTTCGGCAAATCCCGTTTTGCCGAATTTTAATTCGTGGATTTATTTTCGGCGAAAGGGGAATTCCCGTTTCGCCGAATCCCGTTTTGCCGAAAAAAATTACTGTCAAAGTCGCTATCGCCTAAGTCACCATAAGCGATAGCAGTAGGAAAAGAGACATGGAAAACAAAAGTTTCGGGGGGGGGGGGGGGGGGGGGGAAGAGGAGGGCACGAATTACTGTACAAAATATGAACAGGACGGAAAGCTAAATCTGTACGATTAGTTGTAAATTGATGGCCATTTCCTTCGTTTCAGTCCTGTCAATTTGGCTGAGCCGTAGGGCTTTGGCCGAATTTATTTTGACTAGGCCGAACAGACGCCTCCAAGATTGGTCCCTGAAAAAATAGCTACAACAACCGGCAAAAATTCTTACAATGTTAGACGGACATTTAGGCAACATTTACCACTTCAACTAAAACTTTACTAAAGTTTACAATTTACTTTATTTTAAATTATTTCATTTTGCGCAATGAAAACCATGAAATAAGCGATTTTAGCATAGCCTGTAAGCTGAAAGTTTAATGAGCTTTAATGAGGAGTCACGTTAGTGAAAAAATTGAAATGATATCAAATAATTAACAGAAGTACATGAGGAATTATGGGGTTGGGGTGGGGGAGGGGTAACATTCAGCTACGTTTCATATACAATTCAGGAACAAGAAATTAACGGAATTCCATGGGGGATAAATGCACGTCTGCACGAAAAAAAAACTCGGTGACTAATATGCTGTTTTGTCGATGAATCTTCGTGTTATTGTTGTTAAGACAGGTGCCTTGGTTCGTAGTTCTCCAGGCAGGGCACGGAGTTACACCAAGAAAAACACTTCCGTAACCTTCTCGGTACCTGCAAGTTCTGTTTCTCTTTGCTTTCCAACAGGAGTACTTGCGGGTGGGGTGGGGGGGGGGGCGGGCCCCAGAGATCTTTCCAAGCCCCAAAATGAGGGTGATGAACATCCCGACACTAGGGCGCGACGAAGGTATACATTTAGACGAAATCGGATGAAAGGTTGATGTGGCACGAAACACACTCGAAATTAGCTGAATTTTTTTTTTAACGTGACGCCTAAGTACCCGCTCTTTTTCGCCTAGGTGTCCACCCGTTTTGAAAATTGTATTTGTCGCCAAGTTCTCTGTGAATCTCCTGATTAATGGTTTGGTAAACATGCACTTGGTTTGGATTAAAACATTGGATAGAATATAACTGCTTATATCTAAGATTTAGCATCTCTAGTTTGTGCATTTACTGGTTTGTACATTTATGCAATACTATTTACTAGCATGTTTGCATCTGTTTGACACGTTGCAACACGCACGTTACAACACGCATCTGTTTGACATGTTTGGCACGCACGTGGAAAGCCACCATAAGCGTGGGGACCACTTACTAGTTAGCCCCCCCACATTATAATTTTTTATATTTTTTTGGCTAATTCGTTTGATCATCGTTAGATCAGATTAGATCAACTGATTTTATCGTTACATCAATTACGATAAGGGCACAATTACAAATTTATTGAATGGGGGGCTAAATCGGCATTTTTTAACAAAGTTCTTAAAATGTGCTCAAAGAAGACTTCCAATTAGAATCGTTAGATCAGATAAGATCACGATTCTCAGCGTTAGATCAAAACCGGAAGTACCTTAAATTAGTAAAAATAGTAGGGGGGCTAACTAGGGACTTTTTTTTAAATTGGTCTATTCAACCAGAAAAAAAGCTAGACCAATGCAGAATCGTTAGATCAGATAAGATCACAATTTTCAGCGTTAGATCAAAACCGGAAGTACCTTAAATTAATAAAAAAAATAGAAGGGGGCTAAATAGGTACTTTTTTAAAATTGGTCTATTTAGCTAGAAAAAAGGCTAAACCAATGTAGAATCGTTAGATCAGATAAGATCAGGATTTTCAGCGTTAGATCAAAACCGGAAGTACCTAAAATTAATAAAAGAAAAGTAGGGGATGCTAACTAGGTACTTTTCAAAATTGGTCTATTCAACCGGTTTAAAATCGTTAAATCAGATAAGATCACAATTTTCAGCGTTAAATCAAAATCGGAAGTACCTTAAATTAATAAATAAAAATCGGAGGGGGGGGCTAACTAGGTACTTTTTTTTAAAAATTAGA
>JAHWFP010215948.1:1734-14191 GCA_023313725.1 Lithobius niger
CTTCAGTCTCTCTTTTAATAATAACCTGACGGACCTTGCTTCGCTTCTGGCGAAAAGAAACATAAAAATCGGACGGTGAACATTTTTCATTATTTAAACATGGTGTTCATTAAACGTTCAAAAAATTGAAAGGAATTACTAATTTAAGGTACATGCTCATGGACCTCACTTTTTAGAGAGAACTGGGGGGGGGGGGGGGTGTCACCGAGGCCCACACTCTGGATTTCAAACTGCAGAATACGTTGTGGGTGTAATCCAACCAAATTGAACGAAGCATTTTGCTGCCACCTACGTCCCTTTATGATGTCTTTAGCCTGAGTTAACACGTAAGGATACAGAGGACAATCGTAATGTTTGACCGGCCGCCATTTTGGATGGGCTCATCGTATCGAAGCTCTCATTGCGGCATTTTACTCGCCTAATGAAGCCCTTTCAAATAAGATATTCCTGTACCCCCCCCCCCCCACCAGGGGGATCAGGCGAAATGCCGGTTGTACACAAAGGTAGATTCTTTCAACAAACCTACATTGCCAAGGTTTCGCTGCTGTCTTCAATCAACCCCTTCAGAAGTTGTTAGGGGGAACTGGGACTTTTGGGACACCATGTATACAAAAAAAAAAACAAAAAAAAACTCCTCTCCTAAATTTTTGCTACGGAATTCGGGAAAATGAGCGATCATGCGATCATTTAAAAAACGACCAGATAAGGAGTTCTCATCTGACGCTATTATTTTTGTTACAAAAAATCCCTGAAAGTTTCGTTGCTTTACAGCTTCTCGTACTCTTCGTTCTTTTTCATCAGCCTTTAACACTTTTTAAATCTGCAAACACCTAACTTTTCAGCAAATCCAGCATTACATTAGGAAGGTGGGGGGGGGGGGGGGAGGAGATGAGGATCGTACTGCACTGAGGATACGTATGGCTGATTGCTTTAAATTTATTTAATCTTTTTTTTGTATGTGTATTAGCTGATAAAATACACCACAATTTCATGTAGCTAGCTTTTGTTAAAGCTTTTGCTGCTTAAGTTTTGTTATATACTGGATTTACTGCAAATCCAGTTTTATATTTGAATAAAACTTAGGGTGCACGGGTAGCTGCGAGCACTGGGGCGTCAGATTCGATAGGCGTCCTGGTCACAGTGTACATCTCTGGCTTCGTACAGACCCGGGTTCGATCCTGGCGATGGGAAGTGTATATGTACGGGTTTTTCTCCGGTTGTTTCCCGCCCGTTGCACGAGGGTTTATTCCGGGTACTCCGGTTTCCTCCCTCATGCGGCAAAAAACAACAGTAATAATGGTGGTACTTCTTCCAGTTAACATCTGCCGCTGGGGAATTTGGGTGGGTGGATGCCTCGAGCATCGTCTCTATATATTATTATTATTATTACATTAATCAAGTTTAAAAAAACAAAAAAACAAACAATACCTCCCCCCTCCAGTCAGCGACATTTAAGACTACACAAACGCTGCCACTACTGAGCACCGGCTTATTCATTCTAGAGTTGCGCTTTTCAAATTTTTTTTTTTTAACACCAAAAATTGTTCATCCATACGACATACCTTTGCTAGATGTACTTCTTCCATCCTTCTCTCCTATACTCCCACAAAACGGAGTATATTCACCCTCTCTCCCGGCCGCCTGCCATAAGTACAACCAAGTTTGAGTACAACGAAGTTTCGCAGCGAAACCCCCACCCTCTTCCCCCACGTGATAATTTGGTATTGCGACGCAAATTAATGTACGCTCATCATCGTCGAAAACGAAATTTCTTAAAATGACGCCGTAAATAATAAAATTTGTCTGTAATGCAAATTAATATTATGATAAAATTTCGTTTTAATGAACATAAATAGTCATAGCGATGACGTCACAAACCCGAACGATCCCGAAGTTTTCCATGCGTTTCCGAGTCTAGCCTCTAACCGAACCTCGACCCACATTTCCCCGAAGCTTTTCAACACCGCCACTGCCGTTTTTCGCTTAAATTTGCGAAGAGCACACGTGCAACGCTGACGCCACAACACTGTGAGCTATGGACGAAGGTTTCGCATTGAAAGACCTCGTTTGAGGTTAACACTTTTTCTCTAAGAGGTGACTAAGTTGAGAATGGTTCGGCCTCTCAAAGGAGTGATATCAACACACCAAAACATTCGCCAACTTAATTGCACCGCATAATACTTTGAACGTTAAATGAAACTTGAACATTGCTACCGAAAGTAGCAGTGTGCTAGTTTTCATTAACCTTCGAGCTATTAGTTGGTGCGATCAACTTGGCAAATATTTTGGTGTGTTGATAATTGATATCATTCACTTCATGGGCCGAACCATTCGGAACTTGGCGGGTTTTTATTTTTTTTTACCAGTTTTGGTTTATGATATGATAAAAACCTTCATAGCGTAATTTTTAACGTACTTTTTCCGCAAAAGTAAAAACGGACACTAGTTCGGCAACTGTCACTGTGTTGGAGACTCCTTTTTCATACCGCTCCTGGTGTCTACTGAGTCTTGAAAAGAAGCACATATTTGGTACTTCAACATTTTTGTAAGCAATTCGTTCATCAGCCCCTCGATTTATTAAAAAAACGACGATGCAATCATCGGGTGTGGTCTGGAATCTCGGAATGAAAAATGACATTCATTAGTATTATTGGAAAGAGAGGATTTGATTTCTCATTGGCCGATTAAAGGACCAATGATAAAGCGGGCTGTTGACAGGCGTAGCTTCTGATGAAACAAAAGCGTGGAATAAAGAGGTGGAGATTTATCGGGGCCAGTTGGCTAATGAATCAAAAACCTTTACAAATCAGGTGTCACCCCAAACGGGAAGCCATTGTTTTACTCTAAAACATGGCGTCGTAAAGAAAGGATGCTTTGTAAAGCACCTGAATCGAAGCTCACGCGCATGCGCAAGCTTGACAGGTGAGGAAACAAACGAGCCATCAAATTGGGAGAAAGTAATTTTAACACCTTCTGTGGAAATAATTTTTTCGGTTGAAAATGACTCGGTTTGATTTTGTCAGTTTTACGAAGCGCGAGAAACTTTGAGATGTGCGTCAAAAAAATGCACGGGTTTGGAGCCGGCCGTTGAGCTAACTGCAAGGGCCACTGGATAAACATGGAGGTAAAAAACAACGGCGCCTTTAGGCAGGCCGATACTGTGAGAGCGGATTTCTCAGGCCTAAAAAACGTTGTTTTGTCCAATCCATTACGCTATGAAACACATATTAAGGTTGTAAATCGGAAGAGAAAATCTCCCACTTGCTGTAAACTGCAGCAGCTGCCAAAAAATCAAAAAAATAGCAAATTTCTAGGCCTAAGAAAACATCTCTCACAGCATTGGCTGAACTAAATGTCGCCGTTGTTTTTCCGACATTACCTACATGTGCCCCTTGCAGCTAACTCAACGACTGGCTTCAGACGTTAGCTCCCCAGTGAATATGATGTTATTGCTATTGTTGTTCTGTTCAGTAATGTTTTATTTCTATAATTTTAGCATTTTTATGGATTTCTTATTTGATGAAACGTTTAAAGCAACATACCGCCTGCCTTATAACCTTCCGCCTGCCTCACAACACCCACGCGACGATCACATCCGCGTATTTACCACAGCTAAGGTCAACTGAGACAGTAGCTTTGTACTGTACGAAAACATTGCTACTGTCTCAATTGGCATTGCGCCTAATAGTCCAGCCAGCGTGAACCCATTGATTGTGTCGTCACAAACCGGAATGATTCTCGTATTTTAAAATCACAATTTATAATTTTCTAGGCTAGTGCCTTATAATTTTGCTTCGGCGATATACTGGAATAATTAATTTTAATTTTTACCGCATTAGTCTATTAGATTGTAGATCTCATGGTAATTATTAGAAAATTAGTAGATGTACATACAGAGATGAGACGTCATGATTATTGTACGCGCGCAATGCATGATTTATTGACGGGTCGTTATTGTAAATAAAGTTCCATTATATTCAACAGAAAATCTCCTAGACGCCACATTTAAAAAAGGATTTTTAGCAAGGGAAAGACTAACAGTAAGGAAATAGACCTTTGGGGCCGTACTTGATGTGGAGGATCGAGAAAAAAGGCGCTGGGAGGTGTAACCCTTTAAAGCCGCCTGTTCACCATTTCGATAGCGTCGGCCATATTCTAAACACAACATCCACGTTCCCGATTCTCCGTCATCCAATAGGCTGATGTGGGTCACGTGATCTCGTTTTAGTTATGAAAATCGCAGCGCTGCTGCGAATAGTGTTGTTTCATTCTTATTGCTCGAATTCTACGGTGCTGTATCTAGGAGTTGAAAAGATGAAAAGGCGCCTTTAATTTACTGTTAATTACAATTAGTGCGGGGATCCAGTCATTCAGTGGTGAACTATGTGATGGAAAGATGACTGGAGTGTAATGGCGATGAGGTAATCAGAAGTCAGTCATCTTAGGGATCGGTCATTATTTATCTCCAAGGAGGGGGTTCGGAGGTACTTGGGTCGGGAGGGGGGGGGGGGAAGAGGGCATGGGCATGCTGACTCGACCTGCCAATCCCTACATTCTATCATAAACCTCGGTCCTATAAGGTGGTTTAAAGAACACTTCTATGAATGTTTTTAAGAACATGCTTTACGTCTTGGCTCGTTTTCATGCAAGTGGAAATCTGTCGATACGAAAGTTAATTAGTCCATATCTCCACTTAACCTGAAAAAGTGTTAGAGAAGATTACGTACTTTTTGCAGTGTGGGGGTCGGTTTTTTCAGGTATTGGGAGGCAGGGCCGGATTAAGGTTACTCATGGCCCTGGACAAAATTTATGAGCCCCCCCCCCCTCCCCGGCCCTCCCCTTCCCCACAGTACTCTTCTATTAAACAGCTCCTTGTCTAGGGGTAAATGGAAGAAAATTGTGGGAAAGGAAAGAATTGTTGTTGTTTTTATTTTTTTATTTGTCAGTTACTTCTCGTCTTACCTTTTAGAATTTTACTGCTCAATATTTATTTTACGGTGCTGCATCTAGGAGTTGAAAGGGTGAAAAGGTGCCTTTAATGTCGACATTCGGTTTACCATAGGTGCATTTAGAGCTTAAAAAAAATGAATTTTAAAATGAGGTGCTTACTAGGCTCCAGAGCCTATCAAAACTCTCGAGTAGATTGAACAAAATGATGAATTAGTAAATAGCCATTCAGAATCTCCGACCAAGGCCAATTAGGAGTGCAGCGAGGAACACTGCTTCAATCTTAGTTGGCCTTGCTCCGGACTCGCTAACACTTTCCAAAATCATCACTGTCTCATATTGTCGCTACACAACTCCGACAGTAGAGTTACTCCCACTGTAAGTGACATAGATTGGGTGCCTTCGAAAATTGACCAATTTAACTCAAGTTACGATGGAACATCCTATAGAGCAGTGACACGGCGTAGTATTATTGTATATAACTCTATGCTGGAGCCTTAATGTGTTAGCTGCAAGGGGCACTGCAGAGAGAAACAGAAGGGCGTCATACTGAAGCCGATGCTGTGAAGAGTGATTTCTTAGACCTAAAACGCGCGATTTTGGTTGTTGGAGAAAACAACGTTATTTTAAGCCTAAGAAATCCGCTCTTCCGTTGTTTTTCCCTCCATTTTTATGTAGTGCACCTTGTAGTTATGCCCTCCAAAACCCATACTGGTGCCAAGCTGGTTCCAATATGGCGGCAAATGTCACGTACTAATTGCGTAGGTCGTGCGAGATATCGCGTCTCAATCTCCTTATCGAGCTTAATCTTAGACGGTTGTTTCTGCGTATAGCACCCAACTAACCTCAGTCAGTAAACAAGGCGACCCAACTAACCATGCTCACCGAGAGGGTAACAGGGGAAACAAAGGGCTAACACTGCAAACGAATCGACCAAACAGAAACGGGATAAAAACAAGGGAGTGGGGCTGCATTTCCTTGCATTAATTCACTGTGTCACGTGGACGACTTTCTGTTGAGTTTTGGCGTTATAATTCCACAAATTAAGTAACAGAAAATCGTGATTAAACCTTCAACGCATTTTATTTAAAGTGATTCTATCACCGATTGAAAGTAGGCAGAATCTAGCAACATCTAGCGTATCTAGTACTATCTAGCACTTGCTTGCATCCAGCGAAGGAATTCACAATACTTTTTCTTTTAACGAAACAAAGAAGTCCCGACCTCCATATTCATGGAATGAAAATTTGGTACGTCGGCGTGCACGTCATCGTTAAGCTATAAAGGTTAACAATATCACTGCCGTTAGATGGCGCCACGGTATTTTCGTATGATTTTCAATCAGTGCTACTTTAAAGCTTCAACGCATATTAACAGCTAGTACTCTCTGAAGACGCTGTTCTCTGACAGCCTGTTCTGACATCTCTGTGTTCCAGCCGAGTCAGCACAAGAGTTGTGAACTAGTAGACAGTTTGCGTAGCAGTAATACACATTCTTTTTTTTTTTTTAATGTTTACTGCCGCTACACAAACTGTGTACTGCTACTACACAACTAGTGTGTTGGCCCAGCTGGGGCACAGAGATTTATGTAAAGCATACTGTTAGAGCCGTGTATAGAGCAGTGACATTTGCCGCCATATTGGCACCAGTATGGGTTTTGAAGGGCATACTACAAAGTGCACTACATAAAAATGGAGGGAAAAACATCAGAAGAGCGGATTTCTTAGGCTTAAAATAACGTTGTTTTCTCCAACAACAAAAATCGCGCGTTTTAGGTCTAAGAAATCACTCGTCACAGCATCGGCTTCAGTATGACGCCCTTCTGTTTCTCTCTGCAGTGCCCCTTGCAGCTAACCCATTAAGGCTCCAGCATAGAGTTATATACAATAATACTACGTCGTGTCACTGCTCTACTCAGATAACCTACTGCGTTGTGCTCCAAATTGCCGTTACGTGAATGAGAGTTGATGTGATGACGAATCATTCTGGTGACGATTTTGGGTTAAACTGCTACCAATTTGTGACGCATGGAAACTTACTTTTCCTTGATCCGAACGGGTTAAAGTGGCACTATCGCCCAGTGAAGTTGAAAACCGTACGAGAATGTCGTGACGCCATTTAGCGGCAGTGATGTTGCTATAACCTTTAAGAATATATATATATATATATATATATTTTATTAACCTTGCTTTGCAGCTTGCTCCCAGGTGCACGAGGACTTAACAAATTTTCACTCAATAATAAATGAGAAGCTTGGCTTGTTTGTTTCATTAAATGAAAATGGCGTTGTTCATTCCTTCGCTGATGCAAGTAAGTGCTAGATAGCGCTAGATATTGCCAGATTCTGCAGACTTTCAGTCGGTGCTAGTGTTACTTTAATTTTCGAAGCCACCCCAGTTCTTAGGTCACAAGTCGAATGCTAATGCATGGTCAGTAAACTCTCTGGCCCGACGTATAACAATATTAGGGGGAGGGGGTTTGACGAAATTGCCCCCACCCACGAGTGGCCCATTTCATTATTTCGAGGTCTGTTCGGCAGTTGGCCAAGAAAGTCGCACCGGTGATTGGTGAGTCACGACCTCTTCTGCCAAATAATGGCAAAATATCCTTTTCCACATATGCTATTAAATTTCTTGATCGCAAATATCCCTTAGTAAATAGCGACATGTTCGTGTACCCAGATAGCGTTTCAAGGGAAGGAACATTGGCATTCATTTAACTGTAAGTGTCGCCCTCAGTGACAGAAGGCGGCAACAGGACAAATCAATCGGATTCGTGACGCTTTCGGCGGCCATATTGTCGCATCTAGTCGCGTATGCTATTTTTCGTCCAAGATACGACCTTACTAGTAGAGCTAGCTATTGTCAAACAGTTCTGTCTAAACACGATAGATGGCAGCACCTGTTCCACATTGCTCGAGGTGCCAAGCCGGTTTTTTTTTTTCAAATCCGGACGCCCAAAGCGGTAATAATGCTCGGGGCTGGTGCAGGTGTTGAATCGTCGGCCCCCGTCATTCGTCCAAGCCCAAACAAAATAAAGCTACAGAATAAAAGCAAAATTTCATTTCGCTTTTGATAAAAGTAAGTTTTGAATAAATGCACGCAGACGACTGAATGACTAAATCATTACACTGGAGCCAGCAATTTCCGACAATTATTTGTTTCCCTTTGTCACTAAAATGTCTTTTCCGCTAAAAGGATTTTAGTAGGCGGCAGAGGCATTGTTACGGTGGGAGAGGGGGATATATAGCATCCTCCACGGTTTGGTCTGGTCGCAACTTAAATGCCGGACGTGTTATGTTTTTTTTTTCCTAGTTCAAGAACTTATTAGTTGGTCATCGACCAGATTGGTGACGGTTCTGCACCTTTACTCGACAAAGGATGCAGATAAAAAAAAAACAACCGTAGGTCTACGATTACCAATAATGTATGCTGTGTAACCTTGTTCAGCTTGAGATGTCTGAATAATTCTCGCATAACATTAATTTTATTGTCCGGTGTCCCTGTATTAATACGTTTAGTAGTGTAAGTTTATTTTAGACGATGTTTTTCTCTCATAATAAAACTATTAACTAAGTAACAATTTAGAAAAATTTTATTTAAAATTGCCGGGTTCCACAATTTTTTTTTTGTCAAATATTCGTTAAATATTCCTTACCGTCCTTTATCCCTGCTAACAACTTTTAACTTTGAAGCAACAAATTTCTAACATTTAAACTTAAATCACTGAAATGAACAACAGCGCTGTAACTATTTTAATTACAAATCTACCAGTTTGGAATATTAAAAAAAAAATGTATACCAGAAAAACTCGAATCGGTTTGAAACTGTGTCTCTGGGCAGGCATTGTGTGCTCTTTACCGATCCCCCCCACCCTCCCCCCGATCATTGTAACCTGGTTTTAATAAATCACCAAACAATGGTCGCTTTGGTGGTTTCTTTGGTGGGTTTGTGCGCTTTCTTCAAAAAATTTGCAGGGGGGGGGGGGGGGGGGGAAACCTTATCTCCTTGACAGGTGACAGTTTTCGCCATTACCTAATTATGAAAAGCCCAAAAGTAAGCACACATGTAATGAGTAGTCTACCTTTCGGGTAAAACCTAATCATCTTCAGAAGTAAAATAAAAATGATTTCAATAAAAAATAATTTTTAATAAAATGTGTCTTTTGTGGCAGACAAGACTTTTAACACCTAAGTCAGAGAAGTAATAAACAAATAGTAAAAACAGTAAAAATAGTAAAAAAAAATAAAAATGAAAGGAAAGTGACCTCCAAGGGTGCCTTCGAAAATTAACCCGGTTGGATAAACACTCGTTGCTTTCACACGTCACGAATTAGCATGTTAACCCAAAATCGTCATTAGAGCAATTCGTCATCAGATAGACTATCATTCACGTGACAGCAATAAACTAGAAGACAATATTATTTTGAACACAAAGCAGGAGTTGATTTACGTATTTGCTGTTAAGTTGTTACATAGGTCAATCAATCATGATTATGTGAAGCTTATTTGTAGAATACAACATAATGCAACATAAACTCGTCCACCTGACACAGTAAATTAATGCAAATAAATGCAAGGGGGCCCCCCCCCCGGGGGGGGGCCACGGTTCTGATTGATTAGTAGTCGATTCGTTAGCAGTGTTAGCCCCTGTTCCCCAAGTTACCCTCACGAACCCTACTCGGCGAGCGTGGTTTGTTCGGTTGTTTAGTTTACTGCCTGAAGCGTAATTTGAATGCTATAATGTAGTACAGGCAATCGTCTAAAATTAAGCTAGATCAAAGGATCATGACGCAACATCTCCCACGATCTACGCGATTAGTGCATACGACAGGGCGTTTCTTCGCAACCCGAGTTGCATAGGTCAATTTTCAAAGGCATCCATGCAGGTCCCTTATCTTTCATCTTTTGACTAGGTTTCTGAATTCTTTGACGTAGTTTTATTAAAAATAATCTTTTATTAAAGTCGTTTTATTTTAGTTTATTTTACCCGTGAACAATAGTTAGGTTTTAACTCGAAACGTCGAGTATGAATTCCATGTGTCACTTTTATGGTTTTTTTCGTAATTAGGTACGGTACCGATTGAATAGTTTTTACCAAGGAACTCTATAAATCAAGAAACTTGTGACAGAACAATCTAACCAAACAGTAAAATGCTCCTGTTTTATTCTTGCTGGTGTGAAAATAATAACACGAGGGGAAGAAAAGCTGTGGGGGAAAAAAGCCAGAAGGGAAAAAAATATTGTGTTTTTTCTTTGTACTGTGTATGTTATATATTAGGGTAGGTTACATGCCTTGGCTTGAACTTTACCAGACAGAGTAAGAACTATCACCAGGAAACTTTTTTCTTCGGCTTTTTTTCCGAGCTTTTTGTTTTCTCAAAAAGCCATTTTAAAAGCCCCCCCCCCAAAAAAAAAAAAAACAGACGAAAACGCGTAGAGCAACAAAATTTAAAAGAAACTCAACAACATTGTACAACAAAGATGCTTGTTATTTGAAACGAATTACAAGTTTATCACTATCCTTGCTCAAAGACAAGGCATTATGTAGCTGTGAGTTTCAAGGAATTTCAGGCCTTATATTTTTTTTTTACAAATTCAAATACTCTCAAGGACTTCAAACAGCTTGTATGAATCCGTGTCTAATGTGCAGAAAATGGGAGGCTATGTGAATTCATTACTAACATTTCATTACCGTCCCAGCACCGTTAGAAACATGTGTTTTAACATAAAACATGTTTTAGACACACTAGAAAACACTTTTAGACGTCCTTTTTGCCTTAAAACACATGAAAGTGTTTTTCAGTTAGCACGGGCTGAGGAGAAACCGTTCAAAACCGATCATATAGTGCTGCGGACGTGAAATGTGTTTAAAATAAAACACTAGCGATCAGTTTACAAGATTTATAAACACTTGCTTTAAACACATGGGGGAGACAGAAGTGTTTCAAATAATTTAGATAGCGTTTTTATTACAACAAAGCGCATGTTTGAAAATTGTGTTTAAGGAAAACACTTGTTTAGCACATGTTCTGTTTTTATTTTAAACGCCTACACCACTACGCGTGTTTAAGGCATGTGTTTATAGTGTTGCAAATTAAACGCTTGTCTTTTATGTTAAACGCATTTGACGTCTGCAAAACATTATAAACGCTAATGTTTTGAAAGGTTTTTTTTTCTCAGCTCATGCTACTGTTAAACTCTGAAATGTTTTTTTCAGCTAAAAACGTCTAAAATTTTTGGAGAGTCTAAAATGCTAAAACACATGTTTTTACAGTGTAGAAGAGTGCTACTTTACTTTAGCAGAAAGCAAATGGAGGATTTAAAAAGATTAAAGCCTACTAAAATTGCACAATTATACTCAATGGTTGCGCAACGTTTCGGGATTCAATTCATCCCGTTGTCAAGCGCTAAAAAATTTGTGGAAAACACATGTCAATATCAAGGAACACTGCAATTAAAAGTTTAAAAAAATTTCAAACGTGAAAATGAATGTTTAGCAACCTAGTCAGAACAGGTAGCTAAAACAAGACCTCGACCTTTTACCCGCAAATGCATGTTCGAAGTGACGTCAGCATCAGTTCCAGCTTCAGCACCAGCATCACACTGAAGACGTACTGAACCGATTTTACACAACACTTGCACTAGCACAGTTTCCACACGAAATTGCGTAATGTCAATTTGTGCACTTTGTGAGTCAAAACGTATAAAACTGCTGATGCTCAAGTTGAATGAAGATTATGCTGGCATACAGTGATGTGCTGTACTCTAAGCCTGGGAAAGGTAGTCCAGCTAATAACTTAGTCTATATAGTAGAAGTATAGGCTAAAAGAGAAAATAAACTTAAACCACCAAAAACCATGTGATCTTTCCTGTAGGCTGCAGCAAAAACATTTTTCGTTTTTTAGTCAAAACATCTAAAAATAAAAAAACCGTTCAAACATTCTGACTGAAAAACATACAAAGGCGCTTCACGAACATGATTGGCTAAGAAGAGACCATTCCAAACACTAACGTTTAAGGTTCTCGCAGAAATAGAATCGTCTTACTAATATGCTTTAAGCGAGTCACCTTACCATAAATTTAGTTTTCGTTTACTGATTAACAAAAGTGCAGAAAAGAAGATGTTAGTTTAGCATCATCAAAACGTTACAATAGAACTTTAAATAAATGACTATAGTGTCAGCGGCGTATCTTGAGTTCTCCGCAGAACGAACACAGATAATCGGTTGTACGTTTTCAGTAGCAGAGTGCCTTGTTGATATCCAAGATGGTTACAAAAACAATGGCGGCCATCGATTAAAGCTACCCCATCCAGGAAGACGTAGCCGATCACAAAATACTTGCAGGACTCAAGATACACCGCGCACACAATAACATCATTAAAAACGTGAGATGTGTATGCGTGTGTGTACCTCTACACCTCTTGTACTAAGGCGCCAACAAAGATGAGAGTAGCACCTATGAAAGATAATTAAATTACTCTTCGGCTAATCCTATTTTAATTGCTGT
>JAHWFP010215950.1:0-20776 GCA_023313725.1 Lithobius niger
TTAAAATGCATGTTGATTTTTTGTTTAATTAAGAAAAAAAGGTTTTTTAAATAAGTATAAGTATAATAAGTATAACTTTTTTCCCTCACCCAAGTTGGGTATGATGCAAAAATCCATAACACTCCATAAAAGACAAAATTAAAAAGATAGATGAGAATCCAAAAGAAAAGTTAATAAACAGTAGAGTGGCTGCAGACAGGAGGACTTCGACACGCCTCAAAGATATCTCAAAGGAAGTCACGCTGTCACACATCATGCTCGCTGTTGGCAGCGCATTCCAATGTTTGGTAGTGTCAGGGAAGAATGTACGGGCAAAAAAGTTCCTTTGGTACTGAAACAACCTAATCTTTCTGGGATGGTCGTGACGTCCAAGGTAGTCAGGGTGGCTCATAAAATCTATAGGATTCAAAATTGTATCACCAATTGCCACCCGGAACAGGAGAGTCAACCCATGCTCCAGCCTTGTTCTCTCTAGAGTGGTCCAGCCCAGGTCGCCCATTAAACCAGTGACACAAACGTCCCGTGCCCAAGTACGGTAATCCATCCTTGCAGCTCTTCTCTGCAGCCCTTCTAAAGCTGCAGCCTCAGACCCCGTTGGAAGCCAAACAGCAGGAACGTAGTTTAGGTAGGGTCTAGCAAGCATGTCAAAAAGAGTTTTCCTCGCATCGACAGTCGAGTCCCACATCACACGACCAATAAACCCAGTTTTCTGGGCCACCTTCGTCAAAACACACTGAATATGACTGGTCCAGACTAAGTTGGCAGACAAGAGAATCCCAAGATATTTAGTTTCGTCAACCTGCCTGAGAGTTAAAACTACGTTGCGCGTTACGTTGGAACACTGTAAACTGTGTGCCTGTAGACGCACCGTGTTGCAAAAATGAGTAGGCTTACTGTACAATCCATATCTCCGTTAGCTGCTACTTACGAAATTAAAACTGCTGGTTAAAATTAGGCCTAAAAGCTGACAATTATGCCTAAAATGTAAAATAGGCCTAAAGCTAACACATTTTTACCCGACGATTGTGATGGTTACTGCTTTTAGCTTAGTATAATAGAGATAGCTGTTGCAGTGCATGGTAGAGGTGTGTGCCTCAACATTGGAAGTGGAGGAACTGTACAGAAGACCGGTGCGACTAGGCAGTCGCTGTAGCCGCTTGTTTTTTTCTATTTACTAGAGTTAAAAAAAATCCTATTGTAGTAATAAACAAAACAAATCGTCTATTTGCTCTTTAAGTAGGAAAGGACATTATTAGTTTACCTTCACATGTTTGTACACATTTATCCTGGATCCTTTCCTCACTTAAAACTGGGACAAATTTTCCTAAAAATTGTACGAAAATCGATAAATGTAAAATGCTTTCTTTTTATTGTATAGCATGCAGCATGCAATTGATTTTAATTTTTTTTTTTTTTTGGTATTTACGTGAGTTAAAAAATTCTATTATAGTAATAAAGAAAACAATTCGTCTTATTTGCTCTTTATGGAGGAAAGGACATTTTCCTTCACCTTCACATATTTGTTATGTATCTTTCCCTCACTAAAAAGTATGGTGAATTTGTCCTAAAAATTGTAAGAAAATTGATAAATGTAAAATGCTTTCTGTTTATTCTACAGCATGCTGCATGCAATGGGTTTTTTTATTTTATTTATTTTTATTTACGAGAGTTAAAAAATCCTATTGTAGTAATAAAAACAAATCTTCTTATTTTCTCTTTAAGGACGAAAGGACATATTTCCTTTCACCTTCACATATTTGTTCTGTATCTTTCCCTCACTAAAAAGTAGGGTAAATTTATCCTTATCTTTCCCTCTGTAATAGTGAGGCAAATTTATCTTCTATCCTTCCTTCACTAAACAGTCGTACTGATTTATCCTCATCTTTCCCTGGCTAAAAAGTTAGACAAATTTGTCTTGTATCTTCCCTCACTAAAGAATGAGACGACTGTGTTCTGCATCCTTCCCTCACAAATTTTACCTGTATCCTTCCTTCACTAACCAGTGGGACAGAATTTATCCTGGAGCCTTTCCTTTACTTAACAGTGGGACAAATTTATCCTTACCTAATAAAGAAATGGGACAGATTGCCTTAGATCTTTCCTTCACTAAAGATTTGAGATATTTGTTCGGTCATGTCTCGTTTTTTATAATCCTGTTTCGTAGAAAATAAAGTGATTACAATTTTTCTGCGATATGGGAATTCCCGTTTCACATAATTCCGTTTTGTAATTTTTTTACCAAATCATGTGCCTCGTTCGTACTGCCAATCTTGCTGCGGCTAACATATAACATCAGAAAATACGTCTAATCACGAATTCTTTGCAAGTTGGAACGTGCCTTTAACTTCAGCAATGTTAAATTTTAGACAAGTATTTGAGCCTGCGAAATGTGATTCTGCGACACGGGAATTCCCGTGTTATTGGTTTTATTTGCAGCAAAACGGGATTCTGCGAAACAAGAAATCTTAATTTGTTCTGCATCGTTCTTTTTTTTTTTAGGGGGCAAGGTGGCCTGATGGTTAGCATGACCGTCTCATGTGCCAGAGGTCCTGGGTTCGAGTCCGACCTCAGCCACCCCTGGCATTTTCGGGAAGAGAAGGGCCCTGTGATGTCTAGTGCTCATTTCGATTGTGGCATGTAAAAGAATCTAGGAATTTCCGATGGGATTTACCTAGCAAAATTGTCCCTCTCTCTTTCTGGTGCCATGGCTAACGATGGGAGCATGTCAAAACTATAAAGCATCCTTCTGTTTCTATAAAATGGAACAAATTTGTCCTATAGCCTCTTCCACTATACGGTAGAACAAATTGGTTCTTATCCTTCACTCACTAAAAAAAGGAGAAATTTGTCCTGCAATTAGACACACGCTAGTGTGTCGCGCCAAATTAGGCAATAAACATCATAATCAATTCAGTTGTGAGGACGTAAACCATTGTAGCGTAAGTGTCATAATGTTCTGAAGCATTGTTGAGCACATTTCAGGTACTTGGGTGGGTGACCTCCTGGGAATCCATTCCGGGTGCTGCAGACATAGGGCCTTAGGGCTTCGTCGGGCAGATGACCGGGTGCGGTTAACGCTCGCTAAAACCCTTTGAGGTACTTGGGGGAAAATAATAATGAGGCACAAGAGCTTAAATTGTGGTAAAATGGAGAGCAATGACCCACCTGACAAACAGAGAAAATTTTGCACGCTTTAATTAGAGTATGATCATATCAAAAACCAAAACTTGTGAAAGGGACCGCCAAGTTCCGAATGGTTTGGCCCTTCAAAAGAGTGATATCAACACACCAAAACATTTACCAAGTTAATCGCACCGAATAATAATTTAGACGTTAAATGAAAACTAGAACATTGCTGCCGAAAGTAGCAAACTTCTAGTTTTCATTTAACCTCCGCGCTATTAGTCCGTGCGATTTACTTGGCGAATGTTTTGGTGTGTTGATATCACTCCTTTAAAGGACCGAACGTTTCGGAAGTTCCTTTTACCAATTTTGATTTTTGATATGATCATACTCCAATTACAGCGTCGAAAATCTTTCTTCTGTATCCTTCTCTCACAAATAAGGGGGAAAAAACTCTTGAGTATCATTCCTTCACTAAATAGTGGACAGATTTGTCCTGTGTCTTTCCCTCAGTAAATCATGGGACAAATCTTTCGTGTATACTTGCCTCTCTGAAAGGTAGGACGGATTGTATTGCCTCTTTCCCCTACCTAAAAATGAGACATATTTACCTTGTATCTTTCTTTTACAAAACAGAGGGACGCAGATGCATCTTTCTCTCACGAAAAGTTGCGACAAATTTGTTTATATTTCCCTCTTTAATCAGTTGGAAAAGTTTGTTCTGTAACAAGGATTGATTTATCTTTTTTTTTCGTTACTAAAAGGTGGGATAAATCTGTCCTGTATAGTCTTCCCTCATTAAAACGTAGGACAAATTTGTCCCATATCCTTCCCCCACCTAAAAAGCAAAGCGCGTGTTTCTGTATCTGTTAATTTCCGCAACTAAGAAACAAGACTGGTTTCCCTGTATCCCTCCCTTCACTAAAATGTAAGGCTAGCTATTCCTTTTTCTTTCTATTTTATCCCTTTAAAAACTTAGTGCATTCTTCCCTCCACTGACGAGCAACATTATTTCATTTACCCCTCCTTCTCTGCCGCCAATAAGAAGCAGCTAACCTTTTCCGTATCCTTACATAAAAAGACCGAACCTTTTTTTTTATCTTTCCCTTTACTAAGCAACATGGCTGGGTTTTCTGTATAATTTCTTCCACTAAGAAGCAACTAGCCATATTATTCTGTTTTCCTTTCCTTTCTGGGCTTGTATATTCGCCACTCCAATAAGAAGCAGCATAACCTAACTTAAGTAAAAAAAAAGACAGATTTTTCCAGGAAGCTATTTTTTGCTTCTTTATAGTTCCCACTACTAAGGAGTTGCCTGAACTTTTTTTTTGTAAACTACTGCAACCTGAACCCTTACTTATTAATTTTGCGAAAAAATGAAAAATTCCATCTAGCATTTTCTTATTTTTCTTATCTTCACTAGAATTTGCTGTTGGAAAATCAGAGGTGGATAGATAGTTGGAGTGCTGTCAGAAAGCACAGCAATTAAAAAAATACTCAGTGAATTTTTATCATCCCCCAGTGGTAGGTCCAACTTTATTTCCTCGTTTACAGTACTAACTTTTGTTTCCCAACCCGTGATCGGTCACAAATGGGCTTTTATTCCCATCTGATAATTACATATTACAGGCAATTTTCTCTACATCACTGAGACATCTTGCATTACAGTTTTACTTTATTTTCTACTTGGTTCACTTATTTTCAACATTCCTTAGATTTTCAGTCCTGCAATGCAAAACTGACAGTCGTTTTGCCTTTCAGAACGCAATTGATAATGCAAAAAACGTGCATGAATTTGGAATGTTCATATTGCATATGTTTAGTCTGTGTTTTGAACTTTCCTGTTCCGTTCCAGCTATGGTACGCATAATATATAAAGCTGGATGGTCAACCGAATTAAATTCTACAGAGCTTTAAATTTCCCTCAATTAAAATTATGTGGGAGCTTTCAGTAGTATTTTATTTTTAGTTCATCATTGCTGTTCAGATTCAGGCATTGTACGCAGAAATTATGAAAAAAAATTATTTCACTAGAAAATATTCATTGTACCACTGTACATTTCAACTAAAATTATTTTGTTTCCTTTCAGGTCTGATGGGACTGAAGACACTGAAGGCGCAAAGAACGATAAGTCGTTGACCGATTTATCAATTTGTTTGCGCTTTTATGGTGATACTTGTGAAAAACAAACCTTTAAACTGTTTTCTTATGAAAATAAATACGGAATACGTGAAATGTCCCTTATCGTGCACGAAAATAAATCTGCAAGTATTGTAATTGCAAGTGAAGAGCGAGCGGTGCCTCACATTTTAGTGATCGCTGGCTGGCAACATTGGTGCTTCGTCTGGAAACAAGATGGACTGAACGTGTATATTGATGGTAGTGTATATGATGTCCTCACTAATTTTTCGAAAGAAGCCAAAATGTCTATGGATGGAAATTTATACGTTTATGAAGCAAATTCAAGAAAGAGGATTAGAGAAACTGGAACGGATTATGAAGTTTGGGAAAGGGCCCTTACTGCAAATGATGGTAAGAAAATTATAACCTTTATTTTATCTTGATAAGAGTAATTAGGAAAAATACTAGAATATTATTCTCCAGCCTCATTGACTTCATCATCTCACCAAACAACATTAATGCTTCTGCCATTTCCTGCTTTTCTTTCCTTGGTAAGTGTGATCCTGCTAATCTACTGTTTTCTCTGTATATTGCCTATTCTAACAATTCCACCAACTGCCATTCCCACAACGTTTGTCAACTTAAGTTCTAATCAGAATTATCATCTCTAACATTCGCTGTGTTTACATGACTACTTTGAAGCGCTTCAGAGGGATGTGCATCATGTCCGTGTCGCCTCCGTGAGTCTTGTAAACACCCGGTCATGGCGTTTTCTCCTATCCGGGGATACAGACTCAAAGCGCTTCACAGAGGTGGATCAGCCGTCTGAATAGCATCGTCTTTATTCACGTAAACACTCATAATCGCATTGAGCCGTTAGCGAATGCCTGGTAGAAATGGCGGACAGAGTTACGGTGTCCACGTAATTTGTGCTGATGCCACTCGAATTTTAGGTAAATAAACTGAAAATAAGTTTACACGACTAGGAATACCACTAAGACATGCATACGTATGGTTACTTGGGTCTAAGCTGACCTAGTTTACTACATGCAGGGATTAGAGTAGCATGGAACGTGCCCACTATTTGCCAAAGGGTGGGCAGGTAGGAAGGGTTTTCTGATCGCACCTGGCCAAATCGTCTTCACTTGATGTGTAGCTCTAATCGCAGTCTTGCGTCTTGTAAACAGGTGATGCGCATCACCTACATGTTTGTGATGCGCATTTCAAAGTGCATCGCTAAAATGTACTTTCGTGTGGCCATAGAAACGTAGTGATTGACTGGGGCCACGAAAATATAGATCAGACGTCGACTCCCAACGCAAGACACTCCATGACCTCATTTAAAGTGTTGTCAACACCCTCATTGTGACATTCTCTAAAACGGAACTAAACGCTCGTGAGATAACCCTGCCAATTGCACAGCCTTTTACAAGAAATAAGTGCTTACCATGCCTTCAAACTACACTGCGTACCATTTGTGACTGTAAGGAAGCTCTAGTCTACCTTACCTGATCTGGCTTCGAAGAATCCCTCGTTCTTAAACTAAGTCATAACACAAATTACTTTACGGTTTCTTAAACAAGCACAAGAGACGGTTCATGCAGGTGTCTGAAGAAGGACAATAAGTACTGATTATATCGACGTAGCAAATAAAACTTAGTTTCCACTACTAACTCTCTTTAACCTTCCTTGCCTCGAAGCAAGCAGTCTGCATTAAAGACTGGCCTTGTGAGTATACACAAAACACTAGTCCGAGAAAGAAAGAAAAGACAACTTCCCCGACTGGGACTCGAATCCAAGACTTCCCGTTTACTAGCCGGTGCTCTAACCACTGCGCTACTGGGGCGGTTACTGTGTACAGGCTCCAGCCGAGCTAAGTAGCTGTTCAATCTTTCTCAGTGGTGACCTAGATGTCACAAACAAACATACAAGGAGGGAAAGCAACATTGCTTCTTGGCCTCCACACTAGAAATAATGCAAGTCTTTAATGTAGACTGCTTGCTTCGTTTACCCTTTACCTTGTGATTTCTTCTTTACTTCCTTGCATTTCAAGGAAAAAAATGTATCCCACATAACGCAGAGTTTTCAGAAATTAAGAATAATTGGTCAAACTGTCCTATGTTTTTCGATCGTTTTCTTGTAACACCTGATTGACGAGTTATCTCTTTGCGATAACGCTATTCGTTTTTACCCCTGCCCCACAATTTTACCCCCACGATTGCGGGGGTCTCCTTACGGGCTTGCTGCCCTTTGGCAGGTAGGAAGGTGGGAGAGTCTTGGAGCGATGAGGGTGTTACTACTAGACGTCTGAGGTGATTTCCTCTTAGTAGAACACATGTGCACATGCTCAATACGGTCATAGTTCACTGCACCACGTGTCATCTTTACAAGTAGAGGCTCCAGATAAGCAACAGGGGTTTGATCACGTCAGGCAAGATAAAGGAGGGCAAACCATTTCCACTGCAGATGCTTACATACTTAACCTAAGCAACAGGGGTTTGATCACGTGAGGCAAAGCAAAGGAGGGCAAACCATTTCCACTGCAGATGCTTATATACTTACCCTGAGCAACAGGGGTTTGATGATGTGAGGCAAAGCAAAGGAGGGCAAACCGTTTCCACTGCAGATGCTTATATACTTACCCTAAGCAACAGGGGTTTGATCACGTGAGGCAAAGCAAAGGAGGGCAAACCATTTCCACTGCAGATGCTTACATACTCACCCTAAGCAAGCCAGAGAGGGTCTAAAAACTATCTTGTCTCCACGTGTTACACTGTCTCATCTTGGAAAAAATGCATTTTCACTACATTCTAAGGTTGGAAAACAAAGGAGAACTTGAAATAAGTCACCAGCAAAAATCATAAACTAAAAATAACGTAGTACAGTAAGTCACCTTTGACTTGCAGCAATATTTTGTCTAGTGGTAGCCATGCAACGCAGTGACGAATTTAGTACAGAAATAGAATTCAAACTTGAAATCAGTTAGAATGCCTCAGTGAGGTTGAAACTTGATGCCTACAGACAGCTGCTATCATTGGTGCAGGGATGTGGGATGGTAAGGCGGCCCAAATATAAGGTGAATTGTGGTTATGGGCTCACAATTTCAATCAAAATAAACGGACCCGATTATAGGGCGGTTGACTTTCACCCAAGATTCTAACAGTGTTCGTTACCAAATATAGTTAGCACCATAGCACAGCCAATGCTGATTCAGATATTTTTTCTTGATAATAGGTTTTTTTTTCAAACTATGGATTCCATAACAAATTTGTAAGCCCCATTTTTGTTTATATATTTAGTTTTTGCTAAATAATACAAAACCTATTTGAGCTATTGACTTTTCAGTAGCACCAATGGATAATTATCGAAAAAACTGTTCGAATGGTACAATCATACTTCAAAATCGTTCAAAATTTGGGCGAGTTATGGATTTGGTCGTGAATATAAGACAAAAATAAGACGAATCTAAGATAAAATCTAAGAACGCTTGCAAATCACTGCTCCAGCAGACAAGTAGTAAAGGTAGTATGGCAGTGATCTGGAGATGGACTGGTCACCTGATTCGAAACTAATATTATATAATAATATAATGCATAACATATCAGCTTTATTATCAAAAACAAATGGTAAAAGGAAACTGGCAGGGATAAACCATTACCCTCTAATACCAGTCCCTAGTAATTTTAAACAAGATTTACAATTTCTAGTCCCATTGGGTTGCGTCATCGCAAATGTTAGTGATTAAGAATAAAAGTACAGATAGAAGATCAAATAAGATCAAAAATACTTTAAAAACGTGGACAGATCAACTTTCTGAGACCCAGTTTGAACTGATGAAGACTATGTGATATCACCAACTTGGATGCCAAGGGATTCCATGGCTGTACTACACGGTTCAAGAAGAAGAACTTTGTACAGTCTCTTTTCATTTTAGCGATGGTAAGTTTAAGTGGGTGTTCTCTGGTATATGCATTATCTCGGACACAGAAAAAGCTTTTTGGGTATCCATTGACTAGTCCGTGTAGAATGGAGAATTAAGGCTTGCAATCGTCTCAGTTCCAAAGAGGCTAACCCCAAACGTTTTAACCACTGTTTATATGGAATGTTACAGAAACCGGGAAGAAATTTTGTAAACTTTCTTTGGGCCATTCAACTGTTTTAATATCTTTCACTAAATGTGGAGACTGATTGGCATGTTCGAAAATAGGTCGAACATAAACATTAAATGCTCTTACCAATGTATCGATATCTACAGACACAAAACAACGGCTAATCATATGACCAATCCGCTTAGCCCTAAAGGCAATCTGACAGCAATGTTTTGAAAACTTGAGATCAGAGGTTAGGTAAATCCCAAGATCCTTTATCTCTCGTGTGTACTCCAGCTCCAGATTATCAAGAGTATATGAAGAGATTTTGTGTATGTTTCCTAATGGGAAAGTTAGGCATTTTTTAGCGTTTATTGGAAGTTGCCACTGTGATGACCAACTGCATAGACAATTTAGGGCTAATTGAAGAGAGTGATAACCTGCAGAGGTTTTTACGTTGTTATTAAGCGTTACGTCATCCGCAAATTTTGGCAATCTGACTGTACCACTTTCAACCTGTAAATCAGAGACAAATAGCACAAATAATAGTGAACCTAAAACTGAGCCTTGTGGAACACTGCTGGTGACTGGTGTAATTTCTGAGATTGAGTCACCAATATATACTGCTTGCGATCCAAGACTCAGAAAATCTTTAATCCAATGATAAATACCCCCATCATTGCCCACGTTATTTAGTTTAAGTAGTTTTGCGTGTACCACCAAGTCAAATGCCTACGCGAAATCAATACAAATAACGTACACTGGAATACTGCTTTCAATGGATCTTGTCCAGTCATTTATGCAATTTAATAGCTGTAATGTGGTCGAATGACCAGGTAGGAAACCATACTGGTCATTTGGCACAAGGTTGTATTTGTATAGATGATACAGAATTGCGTCACGAATGATTCGCTCAAGAATCCTACACGGAATACAAGTAAGAGAAATTGGGCAATAGTTAGAAGGTTCAGCTGCATTGCCCTTTTTGAAAATAGGACTAACCCTAGCCATCTTCCAGCGCTTCGGTAGCATGCCCGAGGTGAATGAAGATTTCAGAATTAAGCACAACGGTTCACAAAGCTCCGAAGCAAGGTTCCTGTAGAAATTTGCAGAAAAGCCATCGGGGCAAACTGCTGAATTACTTTTAAGGTTTTTTAAAATTATTTTCATTAATCTGGGCTGTAAAATCAGGAGACTTAATTTTTAGTTTGTTTGAAGATAATGAATGATTGTCTTGTTCAGACTCCGGTGGAGTAGGGGTATTGTTATCAACTACAAAATTTTTACAGAAAGTGTAGTTAAAGGCATTTGCTTTGTCTAGGTCGTTAGTTAATAATTTATTTTTAGAATGAATGGGAGGAACTTTTCTGGAAATTTGGGTTTGTCTTTTGACGAGCTTAAAAAGGGCGGTCATAGTTCCCAATTGAATTATTTTACGTTCACAATTTATCGCATTTGTTTTACACAAGGCCTTTAATTTCTTTCAACAATTATTATACAAACTCATGTTTAAATCAGTTTTGTTATATAAGTTTTGTAACTGGGTCACGTCACTTGAATGCAATTTAAGTGCGTAAAGGCGGCTTGCTGTACTACGTTATTTCTAGTGCATGATTTTGCTGATGGCTTATTTTATATTTTCTTTTACATAATTTACAGCCATTTCATTTATGTCTATTTATTAGCACTGCCGGTGCTTATTAGAGTTCGTTTGCGCACGAGAATTTCAGAAAATTGGACAGGAGGAGGCGCGGAGCGGCTAACAATGTCAAAATGTTACAATGCTGCGACATGTAACAATAGGGTAACAGTAGGCAACTGAGTTAGCTAGCTCGTTGTGGAGAACCAAAATTAAATGGTCTTGATTTTTCCTTAAATCTTCAAGTTTTAAACCGTAGGGTGCGAAGTCTTGAATTTTGAGGCCTCAAAATTGGGCGGCCGACATGACTGAGTGACTTATTTACTTTTTCAATGCGGGCTTCGGGAAGCCAGTTGAATTGTTTCTGTGATTGTTGCCACGATACTGAAACAATCCAGAATCAACTACTCATCGAGATGACGCATGCTAAATCCAGAAATACGCTAATGTGTTGCCATCAAATAATAATCATGGGACAAACCTTCGGCGGAAACTAAACATAAGTATCCATTTCTAATGTTCCGTTTTTTCGAAAACAAAAATCGGTGGACAGTGGACACATATAAAATGGAAGCGAAAAAAGCCAACAAATTAACTGAGCAAAAAACGGCTTCGCCGTTTAGAAAAAAAAACATTAGAGCTCGTATCCCCATACTCAGAGCCCTGAAGGTACACAAATAAAAACGGATTAGAGTTCACTCGAACGCAACGAATTGTACTCCAAAACGTAAACCACAAACACACACAAAATAGACGCCATAAACAGCAAAACGCTACAAAATTGAAAGATAAAAATGCATACACAAAATGAACACAAATTATAGTACGTTGCGTTCGAGTGAACTCTAATCCGTTTTTATTCGTGTATCCTTCAGCGCTGTGAGCATGGGGATACGAGCTCTAATGTTTTTTTTTTTAACGGCGAAGCCGTTTGTTGCTCAGTTATTTATTCTAAGGTTAGACCTACCTTTAGATTTTTTCTGTCGGGCACTGACACTCCTTTGTTTGGAGTTGGGGTGCTTTAACACCTGTTATGCATTTTGTGTTATATTATACTTTCTCGTACAGGGCAAATGTTAAAGTACACTAGAGCAGGACCACATTCCACCACCAGTATGATGAGCATGCTTTACACTTTGAAATTAATGGCCTACCTAAAACAATGCATATTTGTGTGGCATGCATATCCTCGAACTTTGTGTAGATATAATGTTTTATTTTTAATAAAACTTAAATACTTGTTAAAGGTAGTATGTCACATCCAAATGACTCGAGCACCATCTTTATATAATAATAACGCTAATGCTGGGTGGCTAGCTGTGTGCAGGTTCAAATGTGACCTTGAGCTGCGTGACCAAATTGCTGGCTCGCTGGCTGGCTGTGCTCATGTTTCAAATGATACTACATATAGTTTACTGTCTAAACTGAATGCCACACATAAACTGACTGCCACACTTAAACTGCCTGTCAAACGTAAGCTGCCTGTCACCGTACACAACTTGTTTTGTAGTCGTCAGCCACACATGAACTGAATTTCAAACAGGCTGCCGGCCATGCATAACATGCTTGTCATACAGCTGACTACCACACAGAAAATGCTCGCAACAAAAGCTGTTTGGCGCACAGCTGCTAGTCACACATAAATTAACTCACAAACTTGAAATGCCTGCCTCACATGAGCTGTTTGCCAGACACACCTGACGGCCACACATAAATTTTGCTTTACCAAACTCTATTCTTTACTCAAAGCATCAGTGGGGAATATTAGTATGTGTAACAGTCCATAAATTGGTACTGTTGCAAGTTTCGTCCTTAATCACAATAGTTACGTTTTTTTTTCCATTTCAGTGGCAGAAGATTACAAGAAATATATCCCGATTGACGAACCTGAATCAAAACAGGCTGTTGAAGGATCCATAACATCGTGCGTATTACATAAATTTAATTCAACACAATCGTTCTATTCTTATTTTTTTTGGTAATGCATGAAACTACTTTTTGCCCTTAGTCTACAAGTAATCTGCTTATCCCATGTTTATGAGCATCCTCCAATGTAACCGTCAGTTTTGAATTTATTTTGAAATTTAAACTACAACTATTAGACTAGCATTATGCTGAGTGAGAAGGTTTGACATCATCAATAAGGTGGACTTAGGGACACTTGATAGAACCAAAGCCAGGCTCGGACTGGCCATGGTGCCATGTCACAATTGCCCCTTAGCTGCCACACTTCTCGCACCCCCTTGGATACTTTTTCCCCTGCTTTGAAAAAAACTGAGTACCCCATTTCGGATTGCTTTCCAGTTGGACATAATTCGGGCCCAAATCGGTCCCTCCTTCCTTCTCTCCCTTGCCTTCATTTCCGTTGTAAACCCCTTCTTTTAAACCCCGCCTCCCCACTTTACAGCTAGAAAAAAAGTTCAATAAAACTGTGAAAATCCACCAAAAAAAGGCTGTCCTTAAAATACAAAAGACGTTTTAAAAAATTGACACTGAATCCAGAAATGACAGGAAAATCCTGTAATTGGAGATTACAGGACTTTCCCAGACCACCTAGCTGTGGTTGAAGGGTACATCACTATCAGCAAGAATTTATAGGGTTTGGGAGGAGAATTTGTGACTGAGACCCATACTGAAACGTCTTGGATACATTCACATTAGGTCAGTCTTAGTTTACAGAGGGCGCCATGTGTTTTATGTGGGTATTTCAATTCAGTTTTTAGCCTAAAATTAAACTAAACTAAACGAAACTAGCTTGCTTTTAATTATTATTTAGCCTACCTTAGTTGTAATTTAGTTTAATTTAGATTTGGGCTGAAAAATAAGCAACAATTATCAGATGGAACACGTGGCGCCCTCTGAAAACTCGGACTGAACTAATGGGGACCGATCTAACGTGTTCCAATAGGGACTTTTTAGAGTTACAAATTCTCCTCCCAAACCCTATAAATTCTTGCTATCAGTCATAAAGGTAACTTCATTGAAAAACCCCAGGCGCTCCTGTCATCCCTCTAAATGGCACAGGCCCCCTATCCTCGCCAGTTCGACTCTAAATAGCGCTACCTGTGGGTGGATAGAAACAACAGAATGATGGCACACAATGTTCTAATTGTGTTCTTACCTCGTTTTGAGTTTTTGTTCCCTAGTCACCAAGCGAAGAGAAACAATGATTTCTCGGATAATTCTCGTAATAACAAGTCTACTTTATTTAAAGATTTGCGCAAGTTTCCATTGATACTTTATGTCATGAACTAATGCGAGGTCCTTCATCGGATGGCTTTCCTGTTCTGCACCTGTTACTAATGTGATGCGATAGCGTTCCTCGGGGAAGCTCATGCTTTTCTATGATCTTAAAAAAATTGAGAGAAATGCCAGACATAATTTTAGGAGTAATTGCTCCCATCACGTCCCTTGGAATCTGCCCCTGAAATACATACAGTTTATGTAGATGTGTAGGACAGACGAAGACGAAGTGCAGGATAGACGAAGACGAAGTGCAGGATAGACGAAGACGAAGTGCAGGATAGACGAAGACGAAGTGCAGGACAGACGAAGACGAAGTGCAGGATAGACGAAGACGAAGTGCAGGACAGACGAAGACGAAGTGCAGGATAGACGAAGTGCAGATGACCAAAATCCTGGGAGACACTCACTTCATTTGCATGTACATTCAATGAAAAAACCCAACTTTTTCGATTCACACTCGTCTTCCTCAGAGACGACAAACACTGACACTGGGAATGACTTTTCCATTCCACCAGGATTGTTCTAAATGAATATTCAACATTGCCCATATTCACCGCATTTTTGTGCACGGCAGTAAGAAGCACTTTTAATTTCTTTTAATTATTCACAATAGAGTGATTGGTTTAATGTTACACTAAATTGTAGAAGTACGGTTATACATTTTTTGACAGTGCATGAGAATTCGTTTACCTCATACAAATGAAATTTAATCTGCCAAAAAAAAAACACGAAACATAGTAAGAAGAACAAGTGCCTAATTCCCACAGTACCAATGAAGATGGTCAAACTGCAACTAATTTTCATTGTTATTGTTGCAGTCCATTTGCTGAAGTTGATTCTGGAACCAATGAAAGTCAATACATGCACCGGCCAAAATCAAGAAAAAATCCAGTGTTCTAGTCATCAACCATAAGCAGAAGTAGCAAAAATGGAGGCCATCATCAGCTAAGAATAATTAAAGTAGCTGCCGAAGACAGTAGAGCAGACAAGAAAGTTTGAATTAGCAAAAATTTAGAAAAGTAGCATACAGGGGCACTGAAGTGTAATGATCCTTGCTATTAAATCTTGTATAATTTTTTGACTCAACCTAAACCTACTGAATTTGTCCATTTTTTGGTATACTTATTCTCTTAAATCAGGTAAGATGGTCGTCCTATTCTTTAACATGGGAAATTTCCCAATGTTCAGGTACCAGTTTCTCAGAAATCATACCACCTAGAGCTTTGAAATTTTTTGAGCCTGTTAATACCACCATCATACATATTAATCACTAGAATCATAAAATTCTGCTGTTTAGTTTTTTATAAAAAAAATTACAAAATTTCATAAATTTTAAGCTGTTTTTTTTTACCACTAAATGAGTAAAAAAAACTAGTCGGTTATTCCAAACGTCATAATTCTACATAAAAACATGCATAACTACCACATGAACATCTCTGCAAAATTTCGTACCATTCTGACCAGTAGTTTTGGAGAAAATGGTACCTAACGTACAAAAAATGTTGTTTTGAGTAAAACGCTTTAGAAAAAAAAATTTTAAAAATTTTCATTAAAATAAGACCACATTACATTTTCAAGAGCTTGCATACTCAAAAAAAATTGTCTAGAGCTCCCTAGTTCAAGCCACAGGCATAGGTGTCCTCCTCTGCTTCTTTGTCAGTTTTTTTCCATTTTTTTGCTCGTTTTTGTTGACGCGCTTTCTTTGCGAGTTCAGTGACGCTCTGCTCTGCTGCACGCACTCTTTCCAAATCAAACTTCTGTAATGCAGTAAGTGTCTGGAATCCAGGCCTAATACCCATTTTCTCCAGCACCTTTGCCTTTCCTACGTTGCCATCATTGAAGGACAAAACTACATTGTACGTGCCGATACGCAATGTCTGAAGCCAACAAACACCGCCTTTGAGATTCTGGTCCAAATAATGTGGTGAAAAGCTTCATTAGGATTTTGGTTTTTACCATGTAGGCATTTTTTTAGTAACTGAGGGTCGGACCAGTCCTGAAAAATTGGTTTGATGGTTGTGAGTACATCAGGTGGTAATGGATGTGCATGAGTGTATGTGCTCTTCGTTAGTTTGGCAGCATTATAACTGCACCACGTACCCTCCTCTTTCGGACACAGCTGATGTTGTGGTTTGTCATCAGTTGACAGCATGTGAAAATAAATAGCCCATACGGATGCTTTCATTTTTGCTACGCTTTCCAGGTTATTACGGATGGCCTTCCCGTAATAAACTTGTAACGAGTCAATTACAGTTTTAGTTAGGCGCCCACTTCCCCCTAAAACTTTTCCATCAGCTAGTTTTTGGCCTCGCATGTCGTTCACCTTCTTCCGAAGACGTCCAGCCATTCTTTTTTGGACATGGCCAACGCATTCAAGTTTTTCAATTTGGCAGTCTTCTCCGTATGGCTTTGACTTTTCTACTAATGAAAAACTTTTGCTGTCGCCATCGCCAAGATATTTGACATATCTTACGCCATGCAGTTGCCATGATCTGGCAAATATCGCTTTGGCGCCTTCCACTTCCATTCCACCATTTGAACCACTGTAATTGGCTGTGCATAATGAAATATGGTTTTCTTTCTGTAGCTCACTTTTTTTTTTAGGTGCACACAGGTGCTACAAAACTTTGACAGGCACTCTACGTCAAGAATTTTTCATGTGTCTACACTAGCACACGCCACAACACCATTTAGTCTTTGAAATCCACGTTTCTGCCAGGAACCATCAAAACTAGCTGTCAAGTCTGTAGGTTTAAAAGTATCAAGCTTATTTTCATCATCAGGAACATTTACATCAACTGCTTCAGCTACTGCTTTTTTCATAGAATCACCTGCGACACTTTCTAAGGCTTTTACTAGCTTTGCATTTGTTGGCCTGTTGTTAATTAGAGGCTGAGGCAAATTCATTATAGCACAAAAATTTTTCCATCAGTTTCCCCTTTCCCAATACTATGCAGAGCATACATAAACCTTGCATTCACTTCACTGCCAGAAAAACAAGGTTTTGATGACTGAAATTCATAGGAAGCACAACACTTTTTGCAAAGCATAAAAAATAAAGAATTCAACCCTCTACGAGATCGTTGATTTTCGCTAAGCTCAATACAATTTTCGCCATCACAACATTTTTTTTTTTTTTTTTTTTAAATAATTTCTTTGAGCCTTAAGTCTTTGAGCCTTACATTGTACAAACGACAACAGAGCTTTGCACAATATCTCCACGTCAAATAAACGATAACCGCTGAATATGTCACCTTTATCGTAATTGCATTCTTTGAAAGTGTCAGACAACTTGCGTTTTGATGAACTAGGTTTGATCGTAGCTTCATTCGGCTCACTTTTGTATGTTGACGCACCTGATGTCGGCATTCCCTCTAGTTTTTTGGCACCGTTGGGCTTGACATACCTATTCCCCTTGAAGAATATCTTTTTCCAGGCTTTTTTCAATCGTGGCATGACAAAAATGAACGTGTGCACTTTCTAAATAAGCCAGGAATGGACGAACTAAACGAGTGTGTTAGAACGGGGCTTTCACGACTGCCAGGAAGCGGCCATTTTGGCTCTTACAGTAAACACACAGTACTCCCCGCGCTCAACCCGAATTCCCTATACGAGGGGCGGGAGGGAACCAGCAATTGTAACGGCGAACACGCCAGCGTGCATCACACACTATTAATTCCACAGGAAACGCACTGGCTTTCTGCTACTACGTGGTGGTAGTGGACATACTCAGCTCAGAGCTGCAAAAATCCCCATGATAAAAAGTTTATTAGAACCGGAGATATCGGGAAAGAAAAATTACGGAAAAATTCACGGAAATAAAAAAAAAAGGCGATGACAACGCCTATTAAAATTTGTTCTATTTAATAAATTTCAGAAAAAATCTTGGTAAGAAATTAAAATTCGAAAACTAGAATAGAATGTCCAAACTAATTTTTAAAACCATAAAAAAAAATTCGATTTTGTGCTCCCCCTCCCATGACCATCTTACCTCTACAGCTCCACAATGTTTTAGAAAATATCCGTGAGTTACTCTAAGATTGTACTTTTTCCCAACCGAGTTATCAGGATTTATTTATTATCAGTTTAGTAAGTCAAAAGCAAAATAGGTAAAATAAAAAAGGCAAACTTGCGTCCAATGATTACCGTGTAAGCCATTTTTAGTCTTCACAGATGGCTCCATTACACAGTAGTGTGCTTGCGGGGGACTGAGACCAAGGAGGACATATACAAGGGGCTTAGACATTTTTCAGTCCTGCACAGATTGCTTCATTACACAGTAGTGTGCTGCAGGGGAGTGGGACCAAGGAGCAAGTGTCCTTAGATCCGAATGAGTACATGTACAAACATGCATGCTTATGCACATTGTACGTTTTTGATTATGTAGGTGAACATAAGGACATTAGCTCAAGAAGCATACATATTTTATCGTCATTTCCTTTTTTCTGTTTAATTTTTTTTGCTAACCCAACAGTGCCCCACGTGATCAGCCTGTGTGCTAAACATATTGGGAGGTAGAAGGAAGGAATGAATTATTCGGATACAAAGGGGCAAACTGCACTTCAAAAATAGCACTTTGCACTCCAAATGAACCTCTTAGAGTGCACTTTACAAGTGAATTTTCAATGACCCACACAGAACAGACATGTGAAGTTTACATCAATTTTAACAGCTTGAAGGAGTTTTCTAATTACATTATTCCCTTCAGAGAGCTTATTTTTTGCTACATACAGTTGTTGAAAACAATGATGAAGTTAAGTCAATTTAATACAAACTGAAGAAAACAGTAGTATTATGCCAGTGACGGAAATTTCAGTGGTAAAGGTTACATTGTTTGTTTACAGTCTGATTTTGACGCCAAAGACTTATTGTGCACTCCAGTAACCGATGTTACAGTGCAACTTTGCACCTGGCTCAAAATTTCGTTGGTCTACCCTTGGCAAGTAGTGCTCCTTGGTACTTCCCTGCAAGCATACTAACTGTGTAATGGAACATTCTGTGCGGGACTGAAAATGTGTAAACCACTGGCATATTTACTCCTTGGTCCCACTCCCCTGCAAGCACACTACTGTGTAATGGAGCCATCTGTAAAGACTAAAAATGTCTAAGCCGCTGGCATATATTGTTCCTTGGTCCCACTTCTTGTAACTACACTACAGTGTAATGGAGCATTTTGTGCAGGACTGAAATGTCTAAGCCACTGGCATTGATTGCTTTTTGGTCCAACTTCCTTGCAAGCACACTACTGTGTAATGGAGCAATCTGTGCAGGACTGAAAATGTCTAAGCCCCTGACATATTTGCTCCTGGTCCCACTCTCTTGCAAGCCACTACTGTGCAATGGAGCAATCTGTGTAGGACTGAAAATACCTAATGTTTGTACATATACTCCTTCGAAAATGTCTAAGGCACCTACAAAATGATATTAGCGACAAATAAAAAATAATTTTTACTCTAATAATTAGATAATTATTATTAGGCTAATTTTCTGTATTTTAAATTGATTTTTATCCTTAAACTAGCTGAAGCCTGTCCTGTGCTGAGTGGTGTTTGATATGCTATTTGCAACATTGGGACGACTTGCTTCCTCATGTGTTGTTGCAGACGGCGCATATACTGTCTATGTATTTTTGCCCACACTGGCTAACAAACACTAATTTTCGTCCGCTTCGCTCACTCAATGAGCACCTCGCCTGACTCTGGAAATCGAAACCGTTTATCTGTGGGCTTGGTCATTTTTTGTGGATATTTAATTGATTTCACTAATCCCTAATTTTAATTGTCCACAACGACAGAACCTTTAGCAAGCAGTTAAGGGTGGTGCACGGGTGGTGTTTGATTCACCGTTTGCAACATTGAGATGGTTTGCGCTATCATGCATTTGTTGTGGAAGGCGTGTATGATGTCTATGTATTTTTTAGCACGCTGGCTGACAAACTCTGATTTCCGTTAGCTTCGCTCATCAATTAGGCCCTCCCCTGACCTGGTCTCCATGCACTGTCATATGAATATTTCCACCGGAAGTAAATAAAGAGGCCTTTGTAGAATGTAAATAAATAAATACGCCTTTGTACAGCAAAGTCTAAATCTTTATCCCGCCGGCTTTGTCATTTCTGTTCACTATTACTTTAATTTTAATCATCTAGAATGACAGAAACTTTAGCCAGCGGTTTAATGTTAAATTGCATATACGTGTAGCATTGTTTTATCCATTAAAAGTTATGCTTTCAGTTTGCACACAGGGCCTAACAAACGCTAATTTTTTTTTTTGCTTTGCTCACTCAGTCAGCGCCTCCCCTGACGCGGACTTCATGCACTTTCATATGAATATTTCCAGTGTAAAGAAATAAATACGCCTTTGTACAGGCAAAGCCGAAACGTTTAGCCCGACGGCTTTGTTAATTTTTTTCAATATTTTACCGAGTTTCACTAATGCTTTTATTTTAATTGTACACAACGACAGAACCTTCAGCAATTGGTTAATGCTTCATTCAGCGTGATGTGGCTTGGGCCGGCCCTGACCCTTCCTTAGACTCCATGGGTTGGTATATGCTATACT
>JAHWFP010215951.1:0-11456 GCA_023313725.1 Lithobius niger
AGTCAGGTTTGCGGCCGATACCACTTGAGCGGGTGGGTGTTTTTTGTTGCGAGAATTTCGCCAAAAATTGAGATTTTGACATTCAAATACACCATTTTTCCGAGAGCTTTTGAATGGTGCTATTATCATGATAGGTTTGGTCGTTCAAGTTGTTTAGCAAAAACAACCTACAAAGGTCTCGACAAAAACTTGTTCGAACCCTACTCAAAATTTTACACAATGCAAAATTCAATCTTCACACCCTTCCTGCCACCCGTAGACAGTTTAGTTTGCAAAAAGCTTGTCGCACACCAGCCGAAAATATTCTGCTTCTGGGTTTTACACTTAGATGTTTATTAGCAAAATACATTCTAAATCCTGTGTGTTCAGCACGTGGAAGAAACTGGCAAGTGGGTTTCCAACTATGTTCTGTACGTGAATGTACAAGACGAAAATAAGAAAATAAGCACGATTGCAAGTCAAACGGTTAAAGAAATAGAGATTAGTGGAGAGGTTTACTTTTAACTAAATCCTTTAGTCTTAATGCATATCTTATTTACACAATAAGTTTACATTTAGCTTAGTTTAGTCTCAGACAAATGCCTCAGCCATCAGACTACCTTAGCAGGTTACCAGAGTCCACAAAACGTTTCGTCCAGCAGCTCTACCAGGCATCAGCCTCGTCATCGAGTCATCATCGACAATCTAAGCCACATCGTAACCCAAAATAGGTCCACACAAACGAAAATTGCAAAACAATTGCTGTCGCGGTTAACCTCAAACCTCTGGATATCAAGATTTTCTTAAAGCAAACATTTATAACAGACAAGTAATAGGATTCCCCAAGGGACAAGAACCCTATCTGACCAAAAACTAAGTCCAACATTCCCACTAAACTTTTTATTCTGCTGTACACGTCACTATTTACATTCTACACTAAAATTAAAGTCTTACTGGAAACGACTTCTTGGCAGGGTAGGTACTGGTCAGGATAGGTACTGGTCATCAGGACAGCTACATCACTGAAAATAAACAACCACAATAAATCCTATACACTATATTTAACTTCATAATCCTACGTTTTACTTTCCCACCAAATAAACTTCAGATATCAGATAAAATGTAGGGTTATCTTTCATAGGACTCAGCCAAGAGGTGTCTAGAATTATCATCACAATCTGAAGTAAATTACTGACATTGACATCAGTAAAAAACCAACAAGACACACCCACGTGCTAGTTGATTACCAATATTCATGTTACCAAACTTTAACTACCTATTAGTTTTAGGCAATGCGGGTTAAAATTAAACTACGCCCATCTCTTAAACTAAGTTATCCAAACTACACTTGGCCATGAAAACCACCAAATGTTGACTAAAGAAAATACTTGCCGAGCATAACTTTTTTGGCACCTCCTTTAAAACATTTCAAAAATGAAAAATGGTATACACAGATGTTTAATCTCAAATTCTGCAGTCGCCACAGGGAGCGGCTTCCCTACATTGCACGAGTTCTTTATGTACAGATACAGATTCATATTTCTTTTTACTCAAGGTAGACCAAGATGCCAAATTGTAAACTTTGCCGCAAAATTCATGTCACAAGTTCATGTCACCATATTACATTTGGCATCTGAAGTCCATTTTTTTAGGAATCAGTTGCCACGGAAAAAACACTTCAATTTACAGAGTTCTTGTATCCGTCCTAGTAGTTTTTTCTTTATAATTGCGATTCCAAAAACTTAAAAAGCATTTTGCCTATTAAGTGCTGGAATCTTGAGATTTGGATCTTTGGAAGGTTGACGGGAAAACCTTTAAAATGGTGTATTGAAACATTAAAATCCACCAACAAGAAGTGAAGCTATGTTCAGTTCGGCGTGGCCTTATTCATCCATCACCAATCCACAATCAAACTGGCCTGCAACAAATATTTTAATCGCCAATCTGACCAACTTGTTGCCAACTGGCCGTTGGCTTTCTACACGTCTATCTCTATGGTGTTGGTCGTAGTACTTGAAATCCTGAGGAAAACGCAAGGTTCAAGGCGCATTCCAACACTGCATTCTCTAGAGCTTTGTTTGGTCAACTTTTCCACTGTTCATGTTGCAAGTGGACAGCAGCGCTGCAGTTCATCTTCCCAGTTTGTGGAATTGTCCAGATGAAATGACGAGCAACTGAGTATCCACAGTTACTTCCCTTGCCAAAGAAGGTCTGAAGAAGAGAGCTCTTGCAAAGTGCACATACTGTATTCCAATTAACCTAGTGCACCTGACCACTTGTGATGCAAAATGTAGGCATTAGTCATCAAATGGAAGAAAACCCTTTTCCACCATTTAAAAGTACGGTGTTGAAAAGCATAAAATACTGGCCCGAATACAAGACGGCACTTTATTAAAAAATTTGTTACATTAAAACTATCATCGTCATGTCCAAATTCATAACTCGGCCAATTTTGAAGTTTGAATACACCATTCAATAGTTTTACAACAGCTATCCATTAGTGCTAAAAAGAAGTCGGCTCAAATAGTTCTTGTATTTAACAAAAACTAAAATTGAGCCTTAAAAATAGTTATGGAGTCCACAATTTAAAAACTGACAAAAAATGCAATTCTGAATCAGCACTGGCTGAACTTTACTGTAATAACTACATTGGTAAGAGGCACTGGCAGAATCCTCAGTTCAAGTCGTCCACCTTATAATTACGCCAGTTTATTTGTGTTGAATTTATGTGCCCAAAACACCAATTCACCTTACATTCGAACCGCCTTACAATCGGGCCAGTACGGTACTTTTGACAGTCGATCAACATTTCCCATTATAGTTTTTGTTGTGGTGTAAACCCCCACTCGACTCAAAGTTTCCACTCCCCTCTAATATTTAATTAGCCCGTAGTATACGGGGCCTTGATGTGGGAACGCCGTATATTGTTGTGTCTGTGTAGTGTTTTGCTCTGTTGCCGCACGTGTGTTGGCCCGTTATTGTTGTTTGCCCGTTCTGTTTTGAGAGCGACATCCATCTTTTGGTATCTTTTGGGCGAAGCGGCTTCTGCTTTGTACGCCGAGCTGTAATCCCACAACATGGACTGGCAGTTAAGTAACCTAATCAATGTTACCAATGATTGCATTTAAGCTAGGGCGAGATGAGGCAGTATCATGTTGAATAATTAATCACAACAATTATACCATTAGCGCTAGTGAGCAATCCCTGTATGCGTTGTTACGCCACTCATTATGTAAACTGACGCGACGCCTCACTAATAAAACGATCTGTGTCCGCTGAAAACGTACGCCTTAATTCGATCCACGTTACATTTTACACGTCCTCTGTAGGATAACATTTAATATTTAGCATTAGGACTTTCGATCCAAAATGATGATTATGCTATCCGCGCTGGGTAGGGACACGCCGTTCCCTCGTGGTCGAGCTATTAAAAATACATGTCCTACGACAATAGAATGGTGCCAAGGGTAGCTCGTTTTTAGGGATTTTATCCCATCCCTGTGTGGTTCTAGCATGGATTCGTAATAATACACTATCTACAACGTGAAAATGTGCGTAAGCTTGCTGGAAGGTTTTCCGATGATTCAGCGGATTAAATTCAGCACTAGTTAAATAAATTACAAAAACTACCTTGCCTAGCTACCAAAATTTATGTACATAAATCCCCAACATCTACATGAACATTGAAATCTGCATTGTTATCGTAGTTCCAAATATTCCAATGCTAAACAGGGATGCAGAATATGCCAGAACACTAGAACGAGGTTCGTGGGAAATTTCAGAGAACTGGAAATTTACTGAAAAATGGCTTGCATACATAGTGAAAGGCTGTGGAAATTTGAAAAATCTGTAGGGACCATCCATTTTACAGTTTTTCAATCTATGTTGAAGAAACAACTACCTACCGCTGTTGATGGGCAAGCCTTTAACTCTGCAGTTTAGTAAGAAGATGCAGGCAGGTTTCTTACAAGTTTTTTTTCACCCTAAAAAAAACCAAACATCTAGCATTAACTCTATAAAGACATACAAATGCAATGACGTTACTCAAAAGTTACGAATATGCTTTCAGATTAAAATGCTACAAATCAAAATAATTCATAAGAGGTGTCAGCATTTACATTCATCACAAAACATTTTAGCATTAGTCAAATTTATCAGCAGCACCATCACAAAATTTCCGGAACAAAAATGTACAATAGTGGCAATTCTGGACATTAATGAGATTGAGCGTAGTAATTGTCGCTAGTCAGATTTTAATTCTCTCATAAGCAGATACCATCAAAACCACAACCACTGGTATCAGAACAGCCAAGTCCAATCTGGATCAACGTTATCACAAAGCTTGAAAACTGCCAAATTTAAAAAAGGGATTCAAAATTAACTTGGAGGATATTTAATTTATGACCAGAGGTGAAAAAACTTGCTAATTGGCCCAACCTACTATTGTAATGACACGCCTGTAAAATCACTTTAAAAAAATGGGTCTAATATGCAGAGCTCAAAATGTGCAACAATGTATACAAAAACAGGGATGCAAAGAAAAAAAAACGTACATAACAATCACAAAATCACAGCAAGTTTTCAAGAAGCAATTATTTTTCTCTGCTGGCAAAAAGGGAATTCTTTTTACTATTTCTAACATTCTGATGCTTTTTATTATGATAGTTATCTTCTAAAGAATGCTTCAACTTTATTGACGCCACCTAGGAATCTTCATAAAAAAAACTCACCATGTTACTTTGGATGTTCGTATAAATAAAATAATTCAATTTTCCAAAAATTTCAATAATCCAAAAATTTACAAAATACTTCACAGTATGGTGAAATGCTAAAAGAATTTGACAGGCAGATTTGACCGAAACTAGGTGTGCTGTTTCAGTCCTGTCATCATCACGCTCTCCTCGTGCGAGTTCTATTTACATAGCTGCCCGCAGCCACATCAAGTCACCTCGCGTTCACTATTCAAATCCGGCAGTCATAGCCTGCCGTACTTGGAGGGTAGTTCTCTCGTCGCTCGTTTTTTGCCAAGTAATCACAAGTAAAGCACGAAAAATGAGAACTACCCTAAGTACAGCAGTCTACAACGACCGCCGGATTTGCATAGCGAGCGCCAAGTGACTCCTGATGTGGCTGCGGCAGTTAAATAGAACTCGCACGAGGAGAGCCTGATGACAGGACTGAAACAGCACACCTAGTTTCAGTCAAATCTGCCTGTCGAAAATTCGCTTTTAGCATTTCACAATACTGAGAGGTATTTTGGAAATTTTTGGATTTGAGCGTCATTGAATAAGTATTTCACCTACGGGTGCAACGAATATTCGGTATTTTGTTAAATAAAAGTATTAGGCAACCTTCTTAAAAGGTTAAATTATGGTCGAATGCCTTTTTTTCAAGGCTTAACACTAGGGACCAACCGATAAGCAGATGGATATTAGACAACACTTTTCCTCTGGTAATAGAATATCGGATTGGTATATTCGTCAGATACCGATGTTTTGTAGCTAGTCGCTATTCGGCGAGTACGGCTATATCTTAAGTCTCCAACTGTTGATTTCCACTCGCCAAATGGAGAGTGGCGACCAACATTGGGAAGGGTTGCCCCCACCCTCGAATTTTCTAGGTTTTGAGAAACATTGGAGTTCCAAACGTGGTAAACAAGTTTTCCAGGTTGGTGGGAACCCTGTTATAGAATTTAATTTGTAAAGCACAACAGCACTCAATTCTACATTTGATCAGAAAATCAAACTTTTATCCGTACATTTTCACAATTGAAACTTCAATCAACCTTTCTTTTTATGGTCCTCTTGACACTTTTGATTGTAATTAAATAAGTAAAACAAAACTTAAAGTACAACCTTACAAAGCATTAAAACAAATTGTTTTAAATGGAGACTTTAAAACTTTTAAATGGAAGAATGGAAAAAATGCATTTTAGCCACAGAGTTAAAAAAACATTTTTTCCAGTAACCCTGCTGTACAATTCGTTAACATTTGGGTGTCACGATGGCAGCAGATTCAAATTTAATTGCTTCCTCCCCAGTCATGAGGGGCACCTGCAGTGAGGGGGGGGGGGTCAGGAAATTAAAAGTGGCACTCTCAGATTTTAAATCCGCTAAGTCTCGTGTGTAGCGCTAGCTAGTATTATTTAGCACTTTCTTGTATTAAGTGAAGGCATACACAACGCCATATCTTTTAAGGCTGTGTCTCAGGTCCCGGTGACGGGATCCAGTTTTTATAAAGACTCAGGTCCCGGTGAATTCGTTCAAAACTAGGCCTTCAGCGTGTTAAGGTGAACCTAACCAACGTAACGTAACCTAACCTAAACTAACTAATCCTAACCAAAACTAATAAAGGTTTGCCTAAAAACTACGATTTTTTTGTTTGCCGGGATTCACACACACAGAACTCTGCTCACGGTAACGCGTCCAAATAGGCTTGAAACAGTTACAGCCCAACCGGGACTAGAGACACTGCGATCTTTTAAAGGAAAGCCACCTAAATATTTGGCGTGAAAATTTGGTACGTCCTCGTGCACCTTGGAGCAAGCTATAAAGGTTAGTATCACTGTCGTTAGATGGCTCCACGGTATTTTCGTATGGTTTTCAATTAGTGATAGTGCCTTTATTCTTTTTTGCAAGTTACTTTTCTTGTGTATCGGTCGGGCACTTGGTGTTTCAAGCCCCACTTGGAAGAGTTGGCGGGGCCGCAACTACTAGAATATGATAACCGGCAAACAAACCTCACAAATTTTTCAGCAAAATGAATTTTAAGTTCTTTAGAAAGATCGAGGTCTAGTTTCAACAAATTCTGGATAACGGCATCTTCAAATCGCATCATGGGCACCACAGACACAAGTTGTAATTGCAAGCAATAGAAATTCAAACAGATTGGAGTTATTATATATTTAGACCTCCTCTTGGCCACGTGCTTTCGCTGCATTAAAGGCACATAAATCCCTCCGTTCTGGCCGCTTTACTCTGCGTCACCTACGCTAAAATATAGTTCAAACGACCGCAGCGCGCATTGCTCTAGGCATTAGTCATACTCATTTCGGGGCCGCTGCAACGTGACACATCGTACGACCAAGTCGCACTCTTGAGCGAAGGATTAATAATCCTTCCTCCAGGGCCGCGGCTTGCCAGCGATGTGGCGGGAGTTATTTACCGCTCGGACCGAGCCGTTTAAAACAAGCCTAATAACATTCACGCGCCACTACTGACATCTGCATCGTACCCTTAGACTAGCAAATGAAAGGTAAATCAGTTTATATAAAACTATTTCCGGTAATGTATCGAGTGAAACTGTTAAAATATACCGGAGGGAGTTATGTGCCTTTAACCCAAATTCAAACAGACTGCAGTCATTTCAAACTTAGGCCTAACCACGTGGCTTCTGCAATCTCAACTCCATCACCCCAATGCGAAGTAAAAATTGTCTTACCGAACAAAATCATTTTCACAACATCATTCCCACATTTACTATTTACAATGCCATTACTTTTTCAGTCGTGATTCTACACTTAAGGAAAGAAACCGCACCTTTTCCACCATCCTTTGTTCCTAGTCATCCGTATGCTTCAGACATCTCCCACTTCATCGTTTCTTTGCAGCTAGGAATCCATCCATTTCGCAGTAATTTCTGGAATTATAGTTTCCGAAATCAACAATTAACTTATTACGGCTTTCCAAAATCTTCGTCATCTAGAAACAATTCAGATTCACTCGGATTACAAACCATTTTCGCCGACTCTCCCACATCCTTCGTCGACATCTTCAAACGGATAATCGGAAAAAGAGAGTGAAATTTCCGCTCCGCGGGCTATGTACCAATCAGCGGGCCAATCAGCGACGGGCAAAGTGACGCCACAATGGAGGGACTAACTGCAAGGTTCTCCAATACCAGGAGTGTGCAAACTCACATAACGACGCCAATTGAGAAAAACCAAGAATTGTCGCAAAAACGTAAATTTTAGCATTCATAAAATTAAGATAGGAATTTACATTTGTGTACTTATAATTTTTTTGATAAAATACTGCATAGCAGAATAAAGCTGTTCTCAGAGGCAGGTCCAGTGCTCCTCACTAGCTTTCCTGCATGACTCAGAATTCCAACATTAGTTCAAACGTTTGTGAATGTGGCATAGGTATTCATTTTTCCATTTTTCTCCTCCAGGATACACAAAACTACAGAAGACACGGGGGAATGCTGTTGCATTATGCAACAACACCACATGGGTATTGTTACATTCAAATTTTCTCTAGTTGCCCTTCTGAACCTCCAACTAGAAGTCACAGCAATAAATGCTCGTCTACAATGTACATTTTTTTGGATGGGGTGGTGGATTCCTCTTTTGAGGCGGGTAACTAACTCTTTATATCCATTGGGTATGGCAAGCCGTTTCTACTTTTATCATTTATTGATCAATTATTTATTTATATTTATTTAATAATTTTGCTGTGAACGTAGCAACAATGTTAAAAAATACCAAACCTAAAGCAAGGTAATATAGAAAAACACACAATGGCATAAGCTACTGTGGAGTACAGGGCCCGAGACAGGGCCATCCTCCGCCTCCTGAAGCACCATAACTGTGGTCGTGTGCTCTCACTCGCAATAGTCTCATGTCGTGTGTAGACCTCAGCAGAAACCAGCTGCCATAGGCAACATAATACCCCAAGCCTTAGCTCCAAAACCCAGGCCCTCCTTTGGATGCAATATCAGCGAATTGTGAGAGAGAGAGAGGACTGATTTAAAGCAGAAAGCAAGCTACAGGTTTATACATTTCCATCATGACGAGCAACATGATTGTGAGTATAGCATGAAAGGGTTTGTATCCTATTTATAACTCCATGGTAAACACAAGAAAGTTCCTTCAGAATAGCCCTCTTCAACAATGTGCTGGTAGCAATGCCGTGGCAGATCAGAGGCCCCCGCAGCCACGGCAAGGTGGGGAGAAGGGGGGGGGGGGGGGGGCGAACAAGGGGCCTGACAGGACTGCACCAAAAAAATTTAAACAATTTTCTTTTAATCATTCCAAACCATCGCTTACCTCCAAACTGCAGACTATGGTTAACTTGTCTCCATCTTGTCTCTCTCCACCAACTGTCTAGGATGGTGCCAACTGACATCTCTAGAGTCTACCGCGTCCAGAGTGCAGTATTTATATCAGTAGGTGAGTACAAGATGGTGGCGTATCGTTACTTCATACACCCCCGCCCCCCCCCCCCCCCCACCAGTATACAAGTGCTAATTTACAAGGTCCCGTAATGAAAACTCGCAGGGTGTATGACAACCATAATGTGACAAGGCATGACATGACCATAATGCAGCAAGCATGACATGACCACAATGTGGCAAGGCATGACAAGACCATAATGCAGAAAGGCAAGACATGACCATAATATGGAAAGGCATGACAGATCAGCCACTGTAGCAATGCCAAACAATTGACACGACTGTATTTTTAGTAGTTGCAGTTTTGACTGCTCAGAAGCTAAATAAAACATTATGCAAACTACATTGGCCACCTTGCACAAATCAGACCTCACTTTCCTGATGTGGTTGTCATCCGTCAGGTTATCTGTCAATTCGACTCTGAGGTAGCGTACCTTGTTAACCCAGGATAAGTTTTTGCCGTGGCTCTGCAGAAGTGAAACCGCCTGATCAACCCTGTCAAACACCACGCCAACAACTTTGTTCACATTGAAGGACAAGCCGTATGTGTTAGCTAGGACCACCAGTTTCTCCTGCACGTCAACTAGGCACCAGAAGAGCAACGAAGTCAGCATAAACAATCACATTTAGGGCAATGCCATTCCCCCAACAACCAGACTTTAAAGATACAATTTTGATGATTGCCTCTTCTAAAGCCAGACAAAAACAGAAAGGGGAAAGAGGACTTCCTTGTCGAACTCTGCATATTGTGGTGAAGGAGGAAAAAACCAAGCCATAGCAACAGGGTGTCCTGGATACCTCCAACACGGTGTCCTGGCTGCAAGCCATGGACATGGATCTTAACGGGAGAAAGTGTGCAGTTTTGAGGTTTGGCACCCAACATCACTAGGCTGACTATCACCTTAGCGCAGGAAGGCTAATGACAGAAAAAAGTTCGCAACGAGATCTTGGCATCGTCATTGTCCGCGACCTGAATTTCTCCAAACACATTCAGGCTGCCGTGGCTAAGGCTTATGGAGCCCTCGCCATCATCTGGACCACCCTTCTCAACCCTCCTAAGGAAGACCTTCCTCATGCTGTACCGTAGCATAGTTCGCAACATTCTGGTGTATGCGGGCCAAGTATGGTGGGTTCATTTTGAAGAGGACCGTGACAAGCTGGAACTTGTCTACAGACGTGCCACTAAACTTGTTGTGGAACTAAAAAATGCCTCCTACCCCGACCGGCTTGCTGCTCTCAAGCTCCCAACACTAAATTATCGGCGTATCAGAGGTGATCTGATTTTCACTTTCAAGACCCTCAATGGTGAACATCCTGCAGCCAACGAGTGGTTCACCCTCTCTACGAGCTCTGCCACTCGGAACAATGGGGCAATAATCTTTAAGAAGAGATGCAATACGTCCCTTCGCCAAAACATACTTCATTTCCGTGTGGTTAACACCTAGAACAAACTGCCTCAACACACCATTGAAGCAACCTCGGTTTTGCAGTTTAAACAGAGACTGGTTACCATGCTCCCTTCCATCATCACCCCCTACAGTTACAAAAACTGGTAGCTTCTTGGGTGCCCTGGTGTCAAAAGCTCTTTCTGCTTACTGCTGTTTTTTTTTTCATATTCATGTTCATATACTGAAGCTAACGTGGTTGGAGCAGATTTCTTAGGCCTGAAACAAGCAATTTTTTCCCCGATTTGTTGGCAGTTGCTGCAATTTTCAGCAAGTGGAAGATTTTCTTTTCTGATTTAAAACCTTAATATATGTATCGCATCACAAGGGATCGGACAAAACAATGTTTTAAGCCTAAGAAATTTTATCTCCATGGCACTGGCTTGACTAGATATGCCGTTGTTTATACCTTAATTTCAATATAGTGCCCCTAATTGTAGCTAGCTCTCCACATGCTAGTCTCATACCCAATATGGCGTTACTGTCGCTGCTCTATACATATCAGAAAGTAGATATGTACTGAAGATTATCACACAGTCCCTAACTTTCACAATGCTAAAAACAATCAGCGATATATTCCATATCACCACACTTTACTGTGGGTGATATTCATATAATTTGTGTGGTGAAATAGATCCCATGCGCAGTAAAGTGGGATGATGTCACATAACGTGACCGTGAGGTAAACAACATAATTTTTACATGATGAAGTTTCCGTGATGTGCAGTGCGCTAATAGACATCAGTCCAATGAAATTTTAAAAAAGCGTTTTTTCTACATCTTAAAAAAAAAAGAAAAGTCCACCCTGAAGACAAAAAACACCCACCCGCTCAAGTGGTATCGGCCGCAAACCTGACT